>PVJN01016870.1:0-41596 GCA_004026805.1 Lasiurus borealis | reverse complement strand
GTTCTTGGTAACTCATCACGCCTGTTTACTGAGTGGGAACAGCACGGGAGCACACCCCAAGACGCCCGCAGCGTGGAAAAGAAGAGAAAGAGGCAGATGGACATCCGCGCGGGATGATGTCGTTCAGGAGAAAAGAAAGTCCCTGACCAGCTACACGAGGGCACCTCCGTCCGCGTGGCCGCGTCCGGCCTTCGCCGGGACCCTGGGGGACCGGCCAGCGCCGGCCTCCGTCCTGACCTGGGGAACCCCACAGGTGAGCGCTCCCGAAAGCCCGGGTTAGAGGGGCTGCTTTTCCTAACACAACCGGCAGGGGGCCTCAGCCAGGTGGTGCCGCCGCCATGTGGGGCAAGTCTTTGGTTTTGAAGGATCCAAGATGGTACTGTTGGTAGCACAACTAGCAAGATTGCCATCGTGTTTAGTTTAGTTTTTTTTTTTAAACGTTTTTGCACACCGATGATCATCTTTTTTTGATGGTGGGGAGGGCATTTAATAAGATAAAAGTCAATTAAAATCAATTAAAATCCAAGAGCAGGGCTTCAAGAGACTAGTTTAGATTCACCCCTGAAGCATACTGTCCACACGTAAGGATGCCTTTCCGAGCTAGGATTTTATTTATAAGGAAGCATGCATTACTCAACGAAGTTGGCACTTCAAACACTGACTATGTCCCATGCTCAGCTCTGAAACGGTAACGGTATTTTATTTTATTTTATAGGAAGAGGAAGATAAACAGACGGACCTTTGCAGATTTACACAGTTAACTGATTCAACAGTGCAGAACACCTGGCGACTACTCAACTTTTTTTTTTTTTTTAAGCTTTTTTTTTTCTCTTTTCATTTCCTATGTTACAGCTAAATTACAGGATACCCAGGGTTAACTTGAAATCGAAAAGTAAGCCAATCGGCAGCCAATTAGTGTATTGATTTTTGTCTTCCAGTTTTGGCTACGAGTGTATTTGAACACAAAATCAAAAGGACATCCTTGAGGTAATGTCAGAATGAGAGCAAAGGCTGGCGCCTGATGAGCGTTAGTGAATCGGGATGGAGTTTCTGCAGAACATCGAGAAGAAGCAGCTACGTGACCTTCGGGAGAGGAGATGCTTTCCCGCCGCTGGGCGCTCGCTCTAGCTTTGGTAGGTCTCCTGGGCTGGGCCAGCTAAGAAAGTTTAAAAATAAATAAGTGCACTCCCCTCAGTAGTCGGTTTCCCCCGTTTTTACATTCTACAGGCTCGCAATCGTTTAAGAGAAAAGAAACCTCGTTCTGCCTCCTGGACAGCTTCTGAGGTGGAGGGACTCGGAGGCAGAGTGAAATGAATTCTCTCCGGCCTCCGGGCCCTTCCAGCGAGCGAGAGGCCGCTTCCGTCTCGCTCATGCATGTGGGTTCGCGTGAACATGCTATTTCCTGTTAGTAACAGCTAACTTCCTCCCCTGCCGGTGAAAGGAGAGAAAGGGGACGGAAACAGAGAGAAGTAACAGCTAACTTCCTCCCCTGCCGGTGAAAGGAGAGAAAGAGACGGAAACAGAGAGAGGCAACGAGGCGACAGAAAGGAGAGGAGAAGGCAGAAGCGTTTCCGGGGAGACAAACTGTGTCCGGATCGACTAATAGTGTTATGGTTGCATGGTTATTTTAATAAAAGTCTTCTTATCTGTTATATTATTAACAATAATTTAATTAAAAACCCAAAATACTCTAGCATTTCGTTTCTCTCTCTCTCTCTCCTCTCAGAAAACGTTGCGGGAAGTGCGGATCCTCCTGCTCTCCAGCGAGAGGAGAGAACTTCAGGCAACATGATGGCGGTAGGACACAGGAGTTCATACATGTGGTTTCAGTGACACAAGAATCTACCAAACACCTCTACGACAGGCCATTGCTTCATTACACTATGCTTAAGTGAGACGCTACAGAGGCATGCCAGCGCGCGGAGGCGGCGGAGGAAGGAACGGAAGATGCACTTGTCCGGGGGCCCGGGGGCGGCGCCCCTAGTTCCAGCGGAAGGAGATGTGCCGGGGCCGGTCCCCGCCCTCCTTCACCAGCGGCTTGTGGAACTCGCGGCCGGCGCGCGAGTGGATGGCGGCCCAGCAGTACTCGCAGTAATACTGCAGGCACGTGACGTTGGCGCAGAAGAACGGGGCGAACTTGCCCCCGCAGCGCGCCCCCTGGCACTCGTCACACAGCTGGTCATCCAGGACGTATGGCTTCACTTCCACCTGCAACCCAAGCAGAGGGGGGGTTACGTTTCCGGGTGCCAGGCCCCCTCCTGTGCACCATCCCGGCCCCGGCTGCACGACTCTGCGCCAGGGCGCCCCACGTTCTCATTGAAACGGAGAGTCCGTCTTTGAAGAGCCGCCAGGCTTTGATACTCATCCCTGTACGTTTCTGTCACATTCACTCCGCACTTTCCAAAGGCAAAAGGGATTCCACGGAGAGAGAGTGAAGGCAGCTGAGCGGTAGGAAGTGAAACCTCGGGAGAATTTTCAGACACATCAGCCTGGCAATTGGTGGATGTGGAATTATAGACCCAACTCACAGCTTCCTCGCTCCACAAAACAACCCTTCACTAGTCGAACCCTGACGCCGTCAGCCAGCCTGGCTGTGCTCCGTGCACCGCGCACCCCTCTTGATGAGAATCGCAAAGCTGCGCTCTGGGAACCCCACGCAGCCGCATTCCTACCGCTCCCCGCCCCGCGTCCTCCTGCGGGAGGAAGGGTTACTCGAGGCTAAAAGCCAAAGGTGCGCTTAGAACTGGCCGCTCCGCGCTCACAGGCCGCTGGGCGTTAAAAACAGCCTGGCTGTGCCTGCGCCGGGGGGAGAGCGCGGTGGTTTTAGTCTTGGACCCGTGGCTGAGACTCCCTTACACCGGACTGTCGTTAACGCCGGTGCCAGCAGTTCTGACACAGGGGAGCCGGGACCAACAGGAGGAGGTGGCAGAGAGACAGGGCGGGCACCGGGAGGCCACTCCGGAACGCTACAGAGGCCAGCACTGGCCGGAGAGCTGGATCAGAGCAGTAAACTCAGCCTCCATTTCAACGACCACCTCCCGGCTCTGCCACCGGCGGGGGAATGATCAGCGGGGCCGGAGACATGCACCCAGCGGTCCGACCGGCATAACTGTCGGCTGTCCATCGACTGAGAGGCACTCATTTTTTGTGTGAACCGAACACAGGCGGCCTGTCATACCCACTGTGGCTGATCCGCACCTCCTCCGTCCTCACCACAGAAACCTACTCTGCAAGCCGCTCGGCATGCCGGCTCTACGGTCTTCCAGTCCATGCTGCCTGACACACAACACACATGACACGAAGCCTGCGCAGACTGTGCCAACTACTGCTGCCTGCGTGGATTCTACGCGCCGACTCAGAAACAGCACCTCTCCCCATTCTCGGAGTGCTGGGCGCCCCAGCCAGGCCTGGGCAAGGTGCCGCCGCCCTGAAACCAGGAGCCCCCGTGAGTGCGGATCAGCTCACTGTCCCTGCACCTCCACCGGGTCTAGTAAAAAGGCAGCTGAACTCAATGCCGCTCCCTGTGCGGCCACTGCACATGCGCACACTCTTATCTCAGCTCCAACCAGAACAAGCTGTGAGCCCTCGGCACAGGCCACTCTGTCTACCAGCCCGGGAGCTCCGAGGACAGGGGTGTCCGGTCCTTGGCACGGACTCATTTGTTGGCTGCATGAGTCTGTGAGTGCACAGAAATCAGATACAGAAGGGCACGGTTCAAAGCCAGCAGGAAGTAGAGGGAAGCTCTCTGTGGTGAGCTCCAGCCTTCAATTCAGAAGAGACACCCACAGCGAGGAAGGTGAGGGGCTCAAAATGATGCTGACCGTTGCCACCTCGCTCCAGGCAGGACAGGGCAAGGTGACAACTGTGCCGCCTCCCACTTAAGCTGTGACAGTGCAGTGTTTCTCAGACATGGAGCCTGGAAGGAAACTTCCTCAGGCATTTGTCACACGGTGCCCTGGAAAACAGGCTCACCAAGGCCTTCCTAATGTCCCAGGACGGAAAAGATGGCAGGAGACCTCAAGGACATTCATGTTCGTATACTTCAGCGGTTCTCAACCTTCCTAAGGCCGCGACCCTTCATACAGTTCCTCATGTGGTGGTGACCCCCAACCATGAAATGTTGCTACTGTGATGCATCGTGATGTAAATATCTGCATTTTCCCATGGTCTTAGGCGACCCCTGTGAAAGGGTCGTTTGACCCCCAAAGCAGTCGCGACCCCCAGGTTGAGAACCGCTGGTATACTTGCTAAAACACAGTAGGAAGGATTTGGTAAATGTTGAATGATTGATGAACTCAGTGGTCGGCAAACTCGTTAACAGAGCCAAATATCAACAGGACAATGACTGAAATTTCTTTGGAGAGCCAAATGTTTTAAAGTTAATCTTTTAACGTCACTTCTTCAAAATAGACTCGCCCAGGCCGTGGTATTTTGTGGAAGAGCCACACCCAAGGGGCCAAAGAGCCGCATGTGGCTCGAGAGCCACGGTTTGCCGACCACTGGGCTCACTGAAGAAATGAATGGATGCAGGTGACAGCTTAGGGAAGATGAAACTGACAAGGAAACTGATACCGGGTCCTGGGTAGGCTGCTCAGACAAGGTTACAGAAGCAACTGCTGGGAAATTCCCCCAGGAATTAAAGAACACACACCCAGAGGTCCCACAGGCCTAGCGGTCAGTTAATGGTCACATGCAATTCCCGCTCCGCTCTCGGTAATAACACACGCAGAGGGCCATTGCTGGAACTTTCCAGAACGCGGTGGAGGACGTACCCGTTTGTCTATCTCGCCGTGCTGCAGCTGGACAAAGCGGGCACTGATAGCAGCGATGTAACTCTGTTGATTGGAGAAGGCGACTCGCCCGGCGCCCTTGGGGTATTTCAGCTCGGGGTCGGTGTCGATGCCGGCATAGCACACGCCGCCATACAGCCGGTCCATGATCATGGCGAGCTCCACTGGAGGAGAGAGACGCAGAGAGGGTCAGACACCGGGAAGACTCAGCGGGCTCACCAACGCTTCCATCCAAAGCGGCGCCTCTGCCTTCTGAGCTCCTGACACTATAATAACTCAAATCCCGCGTTACTATAGCCAGGTGTCCATTTATCTTTTAACCTGGGGCAAGGGCTTCTAAGTATTTTACGTATGTTCTCTCTCTCTCTTTTTTTAAAAATATATTTTACTGATTTTTTACAGAGAGGAAAGGAGAGGGATAGAGTTAAACATCGATGAGAGAGAGACATAGAACAGCCGCCTCCTGCACGCCCCCTACTGGGGATGTGCATGCAACCAGGATACAAGCCCTTGACTGGAATCGAACCTGGGACCTTTCAGTCCACAGGCTGACGCTCTATCCACTGAGCCAAACCAGTTCCGGCCCTTATGTTCTCTTTTAATCTCCACAGCAACCCTATGAAGTAGGCAGTAACTTCTTGGGGAAACCGAGGCACAGAGATGATCAATCAGTCCAAGGTCCCAGCAGGCTGAGTGGCACTGCTGGGCGGGGCACCCTGGTCTGTGCCACGTCGCTGCCATATGTTTCGCGGTTGGCAAGGCCTGGCCTCGTATAAACAACCATTTCACCACTAACACACTGATCTGGCAAGCTCTGTGTTTGGAGGCCCTTCTGGCTTTTTCCAGCAAAATCCTGTGACCTTTCCCCACAGGTTAGCTCTTTGCCCACTTCTCCTCTAAAAACGTGAAATAACGAATGTCTCACTTTCTCATTCTAGGTCACGCTCCTGAAACTGCATTCCTGCTCATTTTCTGATCTTTATCGCGCTCACGCTACCAACCCTCCCCCGAGCGGATGGGGATGAAATTTCTTCCGTCCGCACTCTGATCCGCCGCCGAGAGCCGCATTGTGTTTCGGGGCGCAGCGGCAGCTGATAAGCCCGGGAGGACATGGGAAAGGAACGCTGGGCACTGCGACCGGCGTCGCTCTCGGAGGGCACTGCTCATTGTCCGCTGGTGAGGAGGTGGCGGGCTGGGCATGGTAAGACACCGACTCAGCGTCCTGCACTGGCTAGCTCACGTACGCCTCCCAACAGCTCTCTATAAAGGACACACACTTACACTCCACCTGACAGGTGGGGACACTGAGATTTAGAGAAATTAAGCAATTGTCCGAGGCCACGCAGCTATTAATTGGGAGCAGAGCACATGAATTCAAACATGAATTCAAACCCAGACACTTTGACTCCAGAACTCTCCCTCTTAGACATGAACTCAGATGCTCATGGGAGAATTTCTCCTGAGAAACTTTAGAAAATGTGTCTTTGTGTGGAGCATACCTGCCCGCAATGGTCGAGGAACACCACCAACAAATATAGTCTTTCGTGGGTCCAGGGGCTGCGAGCCGTCCATCACGAAGTCGCTGTCACTGAGGTTCCACGGCCGGATCTGCACCTGGGGAGTGTGCAAGCCCAAAGGCCTCATTCTCGGCACCCACACTTTGTGGGGGGACATGTTTCAAATGGTTACGGAGTATTTTGTGTTTTTAAAACAATTCATATCATTAAAAGCAATACAGCTGTAAAACTAGGAAAGATTTAAAAATAGTGTATCCTAACCATTTCATTGTTAAGAGTAAACGGAACAAATGGGAATATTTATCTGCTATTAGAAGCTAAAACTATTATGCAGAGGAAACTCGGCTACTTTATCAAATGCATTATCAAGTGAAATCTTTTAACAGTAAAGATTTACCAATAATTACTCAAAAGCTCAGTGGCCAGCTCATATGCACAAACATACAGAAGGCAATGTCAGGAGCTGGACGACAGTAACGAACTCCATTCCCATCTGCTTACAAACGTGCCAATGCGCAGACACGTCAAGGCGCCGTGGCTTTGCAAACCGAGTTGAGAGGGAGGAGAAATGGAAGCTGTGCGCATGCGGCGCGCTCACCGGCTTGTCTTTGATGGTGGGGCTGGAGACGCACAGGTAGAGCTTCCCGTCTTCTTCGATGCACGCGTCGATGAGCGCCTGCACGGAGCTCTCGTCTTGAAAGAGCAGGAATGCATAGCCTGGGGAAGCGGGAAAGGCTTAGACATTCTCCTAATTTATTTTTATTTTTATTTTTTTGCAATTCTTCAAGAGAAAGGAAATATAAACTAAAACTAATGAAGGGAAAAGCAGTTCAATTTCTTTTTAATTAAAACAATATTCCTACCTAACGTCTGATAATGTCAACATTACCTTCAGTTTGATATCTTGAAACATCTTTTAGAGCAAAATTAAATTGGAATTGAAAGTACATATTAGGTAGAAATTTTCAAGATGCATTTGGGAAAAGAGAAGTTTAACAATGGGAAATTTTACACTGAAGGTAAACATTCATGAACATGCTAAACATTAAACAATAAAATGATAAATGTACGTGTGTATTGAATCTGGAGAATTACCTTTCGGAGGAAAATAGGATTTGCTCTCTGCCTTATGAGGCCAATCCACAATTAAAGGGCCAAAGCGACGGAAACTAGCTGTGATCTCATCTGATAAACGACAAGGCAAAATAGATTTCAGTATTTCTGTGATCATTTCTGGGAATTAGTTAGAAAACAGTTTCAAATCTCCTACTTACTATTTACAGAGCAGTACAAAAAACTCCCCCCCCCCAAAAAAAAACCCCACACAAAACATCTAGACTCCCCACCTGTTAATATTTGCACATTTGCCTCCTCCCCTCCTCCTACCTGCCTCTCTCCAGGAGTCCAGCTATTTACCCGCCTACCTACCACCCCCATCTTTTTCTGACACGACGCTCTCTAACCCATAATGCATCTGTGGTGACCTCTCAACAAGGTCACTTCCCGATGTGCCACGACGTAGCACTCCTGCCCCGGAAGTCGGCACCGGTACAAGGCCCACGTCACAGCTTTTATCCCCCAGCATCCCTCTTCCTTAGGATCCAGAACACGGGCCGGATGTGGCCGCCATGTCCCTCAGGGTGTCACCTTCTTCCATGGGAACGATGCTCACTCTCTCCTGTCTTTGTCGGGCTTGCCAGCTGAAAGCACGCACAGCCACGGTGTAGACGAGCTCACCTGTCCGCACTGCTTCCCCGTGCCCGTGCGCATGCTGTGCCTTCTACTCAGATCCCCACCTTCACAGCCCTACGCCACCCTGTCCTAACCGGGCACGTGAAGCTTGACCAGCTGGTCAAGTTCATCTCTGCCCACTTGGTGTGTTACCCACCAGTGTTACATCTCCTCACCAACTCTGGCAGGCAGGAGACTCCGGCCTCCACAAGGAGCGACTATATCTTTTGGAAAATACATAACTGAATCTGGCCAAGGCAGAAATGCAGTAAGCACTCTGTCTTCCCACAACAGAATCCTTAGTTTCCCGTGATGTCTGCTCCTTGTCCTTTAGCCTCCTCGTCTGCCTCTGCTGCTTCCCCAAATCCTGCTCCCCGCCCTGCTTCTCTCTGTGAGCTAATGTCATAGGCTGTGAGGGGAAGATGCGGAAAGAGACAATGCGACCAAACCGGAATACCCGGAGCCAGGAACACTGTTATCACAAGAGTAACCGCTAACTATGAGCTCCCTACTGTGTGCACAGCCTGGGCCCCGGGCTCTGGACGCTTCTGTCTACACATACCTTCATCGATGTCGGGAGGCAGCCCGCCCACAAACACCTTGCGGGAGTAGCGCTCCACCCTCTCCCCGTTCTGGTGCGTGAAGCAGTGAGGCGAGCCCAGGCCACTGTGAAGAGGCTGATCCCCGCGGCCGTCATCCAGGAATCCATCTTCCATTGGGAACAGGGAGGACTGACCTGGAACAGAGCAGGGAGGACGCTCACCGCACACGGCCGGCCACCGGTCACCTCGCACACATACAAGGCAGGCAGCTGACTCAACGACAGCGGCTCTCCGCGTTCACATGAGCGACCAACAGCACCGCCGCGAGATGCTCTTGAACTCCCATCACCTTCACCTTCAAGTCCCAACTGAGGCCGAGAAAGGACCTGCTTAAACGGGGCTGCGCAGCGCGCCAGCTGGGACCCACACTCCAGGGAGGGGGTGGAGTGCAGAGGAGAGAGCTCGCCTCTGAGCCGTGGGCAGCGCACAGCGGGGCCATGCGCACTGAGGGCCAGCTTCGCCTGTCAGATGCTAGATCACTAAGACTTGAAAGCCAACAACAATAACGTGGCTGCACCATCTCCTCTAAGAATGTCCTTCAACTGAACGTGTTGCCCAAACCGGTTTGGCTCTGGATAGAGCTTCGGTCTGCAAACTGAAAGGTCCCAGGTTCGATTCCGGTCAAGGGCATGTACCTGGGTTGCCGGCACATCCCCAGAAGGGGGCGTGCAAGAGGCAGCTGATGGATGTCTCTCTCATCGATGTTTCTAACTCTCTCTCTCTCTCCCTTCCTCTCTGTAAAAAATCAATAAAATATATTTTAAAAAAATGAACGTGCTGATTTTTAAGATGAGCCCTCATCTCAGTTACATTAACTAATGGTAGGCAACTAAAGCCATCCCATGCTATTACCTAACTTCACTGTCTGGTCTCAGAGAATGTAAGGTTTTTCGGCATGCTGAAGACATACGTTCTTCCAGCTGAGTGACAATCTGCTACAGTGCTACCTAATTCTACCAGCGAGCCATGAAGTCTGATGCTGAAACTATCATCTAAAATACATCGGCAGGAAAGACCAGGGGTGCCACGTGTTGGTATCCTTGCCATAGGGACCGGCTAGCCAAATTCAGACTTTGAAATCAGGAGCAAAACATGGCGACAAGCCGGCGCAGGACATTCCCAGCACCGGCCACTGCTTGGGCCGCCGATCACGTCCAGTCCTGCACAAAGACTCGCTCATGGGCCTGCAGAATTGCTCTCAAGTGCTCTTCCTTCTCGAGAACATTCCAATGTCCTCCGGCTGCCACCCTTCTCCTCCTCCCAACCTTCACTACCAAACACAGATTATAACAGTGAATTTGTCATCCTGTAAAATCCCAGCTCAGAGACTTATAGAATGACTATAACACTGGAGGCTAGTTCCTGAATGAGCTTCAAAAATCACTTACATTTTGAATCGGAGTTGACTCTTTAAAATTCTCTAAAATTTCCCGAGCTTTCCCCCAAGGTTTCAAATGTACAGGATTAGCTAGTTATATAGCTAATCTCCTTTTAAACCTAATGCCTATTGCTGACTTGGTTAAACAAAAGGAGACCAGGTATTAAGTATAATGGAACTTCTAATATACTGAGGTATTTTGAGATGATTTGGGCTGTGTTTTCCTTTTTAAAGAGTTTTTCACTTTTTTTTTTCCTAAGAAATTCCTTTTAGAAAGAAAAAGAAAAAAGAAGAAAACAATTCTTTAGATATAAATAAGTTGAGTTTATAATATACTATAGGGAAATTATTTTGGTTCAAATCTAAATCCTACCATTTTGACTCCTTAATGCCTATGATGTTAACGACCATGAATAAAGACTGTCTGAATCCAGCCTCGGTCTCATGCCCCCACCCGCTGCCCCGAGGGTCAGAGCTGAGCAAACTTGGGTCCTCTCCAAACACAACTGCACATTCAGAAGTTAGAAACAGTACTGTTACCTCGCCTTCGCCCATATGTCCTTGCTGCATGTCAAATGAGAAAGAAAACAACCTTTCAAACATTGTCAAAGGATCAACTGCGGTTTCATCTATCAGCTTTATCACTGAAAAAGACTGGCTATATATAATTTTGTCTCAAAAACAATCTGGATGGGGAGGGGTCCATTTTATACTTTCTTTTTTGAAGTTCTTTAAGGACACTTGCTTTAAGGGAAGCTTTTTGTTGTGACTGTCACTTAGGGTACAAACTAGTATGAAACTAAAGGAGCATGTCACGTGATCTAAACCAACTGCCATGTTGATCTTCTTTTCTCTCAAAATTGCTTGCTAATTAGCAATTTAATGAATATCACAATATTTAATTCCTGGCTATTTCACTGTGACAGGAGAAACAGCAATTGTACACTACTCTCAGTTAATCCCTGATAAAGAATATCATAATAAATGAAAATCTTTAGGCGATTTATAGACTTCCTTTTGGTCAAAGGTTTCTTGACCCTAATCAAATCTTCTACTATGCCCCAAATGTTGAAAAGTACAAAGTTTAGCCCTAACTGATTTGGCTCAGTGGATAGAGCATCAGCCTGTGGACTGAAGGGTCCCATGTTCGATTCCGGTCAAGGACATGTACCTTGGTTGCGGGCACATCCCCAATAGGGGTTGTGCAGGAGGCAGCTGATCAATGTTTCTCTCTCATCAATGTTTCTGACTCTCTGTCCCTCTCCCTTCCTCTCTGTAAAAAAAAGAAAAAAAATCAATAAAATATATTTTTTAAAAAGTATAAAGTTTGGCATTTCGTCACCAAGCAGGTGGCAGCCAAGAAGAGCAGTATATTCACATAATTACATGTATTTCCCTGAATACTCGGGAAATGGCAACACGACCTTTAAATCAGAAAACTTGGAGGAAATGCGTTCCCTGAAAAAACTGGCATTTATGAGCCCAGCAGTCCAAATACTTCATGTTATTCAACACGTTTCCCGAATGCTCACATCGCTGGGCGCTACGGAGAAGCGCACAGCCTGACTCCGGGCCACGTAAGCAAACACTGGGAACGTCAGGTGCCTGTGTGCTGTGGTGGTGAGGTGACAGGTGCATGAGAACAAGCCGGAGGAACAATTGTTGTTTGTTAATCCTCACCGAGGACATGTTCCCATTGATTTTTAGAGAGAGTGGGGGAGGGAAAGGAGAGAGATACTGATGTCAGAGAAACACATTGATTGGCTGCCTCCTGCATGTGCCCCCACGAGGGCCTGGGCTAGGGAGGAGCCTGCAACCGAGGTACATGCCCTTGACTGGAATCGAACCTGTGACCCTTCGGTCCACAGGCCGATGCTCTATCCACTGAGCCAGACCAGCAAGGGCGGACAATGTGTCTTGATTTAAGGGGCAGAGAGAGGGGTGAGGAGCATTTGAGGTGACCCTGCAAGAAAACCGGAGCAAGGCACTGCAGGTGGGGGTGCTGCAGACAGGGTGCTGCGATGCTCGGGGAGAGACCCCAGAACAAGAGCAGATGGAGCAGGGGGTCTGCGCTGGAGAGGAGGTTTACACAGGAGGAAGCGGAGCGAGCATGGCTCAGTTATAACCGAGTTAGAATGTAACTTAGAGGTGCCGCATGCATCTTTTCCAAAATGGAAGTATGTCTGAAGCAAAATGCATTTCCGCCATTACCAGAAAACACTGGCTTCCACCCAAGTGCGTTGGCAAATGGACTAAAACAGCAGGTTGTCCTGTACTAGGCCTTGTTTGAAGAAGGGAAAGGTAGTCTTTTACTTTGTCAACCTGCCGGAGGTCAGACAGCACAAAAGCAGATGCTTGTCCAAAAGCATTCCATTCCTACAACTAACTGCACGGGAGTTTGGGGAAACTGATGATTTGAAAATCTGGGTTCTGTTGATCTCAAAAAGTTAACTGATGTTGCTTGAATTTCTGAGAAAACATATTTTTGAAAAGTATCGGTTTTTAAAAGCTACAAAACTAACATTAAAATCTCATAGCTTCCATTATTTAAAAAATAAATAAATAAGGAACAATAAAGGCTACAGGTCAAAAGCAAACTGAAACACTCTTAAAGCATTCAAATGGTACTGTCAAACTTTGTGCCCCAAAATTAAACTGCTTAAATGCGGATATTAAATCCTGAAAACTGTTTAGAAACCTTTTCCCACATTAAGGGAAAATCAGTTATTGGCATACAATGTTTATGATGATAAAAACTGCCCATTCAAATAGGGACATTAATGTAAATGAGTACCAAAATAATAAAAACAATGTCATTCTAGAAAACAGAAAATGAATATGTTTAAATGTATGAGTTCTACTTAGTTTAATGCTGTTAACACTATATACTATTTTTAATGTAGATTTTGACATGTGACATCTATAGGGGAATGCACACAAATCACAAATGTACAGATCAATAAGATTTCTATAACGTGAACACACATGTGTAACCAGAACCAGATACTGACAGAATGGTCAATGGCACCATTTCATCTTATGGATGAAACACATACGCACCACCTTTTCCTCACCAACTGCAAAGTATACGTGGTGCAAACACATTATGACGAAATACTTGTTAACACAGATAGATCCTCACCAGTTTCCTGAAGAACCTGTCTTGCCAGACAGATTTCCAATCTCATGGTTAGCAGGTGTTGCATATTTTTGATGTTTCTCAAACATCGAAGTAAGTAGCAAATAAAAAAATTACTTTAAATATGTTTAAAGAAATCCACATTTGGAAAACTTCTAGCTAAGTCAGCTGAAATAAACTGCCCAGAATTTTCTTTAATTACCAAAGAATACACTAGTAAAAGATTTCAAAAATGCATGTTATTATTAAATAAAAAATCCTCTAGTCCCATTGGGGTTAAAATGAATACTATTTATATGTTTACCTACGTTTATTTTTATTTCTTTGTTTTGATTTATAAAGCCCTCAATAATTTAATGTTTAGTACTAACATGATTCAAGAATGTTCTAAAGGGTGTGCTGAAGGCAATGGTGGGCCCTATCCCAATATGTGTATAGGTGTCAGGACACAGACCAGCACAGAGGAAAATCATGCAAACACAGAAGACAGCTGTGTACTAGCCAAGGCAAGAGGCTTCCGAAGAAATCAACGCAGACTTCTAGGCTCTGATGCTGAGCAGAAATTTCTGCTTAAGCCACTTAGTCGGTGGCCCTGGCACACTAATATGTATCCAAAAAGTAGCTAGAAAACGTTTTTTTAAATAAATTTAGAATCCAAGGATTTCCCCTCAAAAAAAATCTCTACAACGAATAACCCAGCAATAATTGAATATTCCCCTAGAATGTGCACTCTAGCATTCTTTGCACAGTTACCAATTATTATTTGTTGAGTTATACTGGCAATATCTTTAAAAGACAGAGTAGTACATGAAGGCCACTGCATAGAGTGAAAACTGATGAATCAATGACTGAGAATGGAAAAATAACCCAACAGCAGCGATTCGCCCACCGGATGAGAAAGCCCTTCTACCTCTGCATGTGCAGACTCCAGTGTCCTTCCGATCTGGACTCTGAGTCTTTCTTCCTATTACTTACTTAGGATGCGAACCCCATGTTTTCCCAAAAGCTTTGAGATGACCTGAAAATTTTAAACAAGTTCTACAATAATTACAATAGTCGAAATTCAGATGTTCCTGAGAGAAAGAGAATGAACAGCTCTTGGACAATTTTATCCAAACAAAACAAGCAATGGCTTTCAACTCAGAGAGGCTCAGAAGAGAAAGCTCTGGAAGTTACCGCTAACCAAGCAGAGGAGCTACATATAAAGGGTTTTAAAGCGGGAATAGACCATTTATGGTAGATGGGGAGTTCCTTACAGTTCTCAAAGTCTCAAAACTGAGTAACGAATATAAAGCAACACACTGTATTAGGCTTTTATAAACTGAAAATGAATTAAGATGAAAAGAGATTGCTTTAAAAAGTGAATATAGTAAGTTTTAGGTTATCTACATTAACGATAGACATTGAAAGCATCTTCAGCCACATTTTTATATATTCTTCTTAATCCCTTGTATTTTTTTCCTGGTAAATCTTTTAACACTAATATTCCTGACCAGAAAATGACACTCTAAATATTTTAATTTTCTACATGCCACGCTATGCTAATGATTCATATGCATTTAATCAATGCATTACACCAGATTTGTAATATCTGTGCTCCCAAAACCTCGCTAAAATGAGGACAAAGCTCCTAAGGATCAATAAATGAATGAGATCAATCCATCTGGAGAAGCAGCCCATCACGGAAGACGTTTCATCAATTTGACTGAAGAGACTGGGCTAGGCCTCTGCCTAAATCAAAGCGACTAAGAACCTGTCTCAACGCCCCTCCACCTCCAACTCATCATAATTTCATAATTGTTCATCAATCTTCTACTATAACCTACTTTGCTATTGAAAAATAAGTCTATCAGTTGACCCACATCTGGTCCTCCTCGAAGGGCGATTCCCCATTACAAATGCACCCATCAATACCTGGTCCCAGTCGGTTGGTTTTGAGGAACTAACACTTGATCAAATCAGACAAAATCAAGTTCCGAAGCCCGAGATCACAAAACTAGGTCTGAGCCCCTGGCAGGCATAACCTCACGCTCTGGGTCTTTCTGAGGAGCCGGCACGTCTCTCTGACCCATCTTCATTCTTCCTTTCTCTTCCCATCTCTCAGTGTAAGCGGTGTGAACCTCAGCCAGCGTACCCTTATAACAAATACAATTTCCATGTGCACAGTGGTAAAAAACACCTAGGCCCCTGCTGGTAAATTTTCAAAACAAATCTTTTTGGGAAAAGGTCACCTTTATTTTTTCCTTTGCCAAGTAAGGGCCATTAAAAATGATCTATTCAGAGGCGCAGAGATATTTACAGGGGCAGGGCGGAAAGCAAATGCAATCTCATAAGAGATGTTTTTTTAAAAATTAAGTGACTTGAGCTTTAAGGACAACAGGCGAGAGAGTAGTATTTATTTTTCTCACTTCAACCAAGATGGACCAGGGCAACGATCTGACTGAGTGGCTTCACGCGGAGACAGGGACAAAGAATCGATCGCTCTGCCTGAGACCACACAGCAGTTTCTCAAACCGGTTCACTGCGATTTCCATCCCGCAGCCCCGGCTCTGCAGCTTGTCCCCAGGGAAAGTGACAAAGGCAACCCTGACATGATCCGGATCCTGATGCCACTGTCACCATTGGGTTTGGTTTTCAGTCTACACACACTTATGCTGAAATCTCCTATTCTGGCCTTATTTCAGCAGTCACAGCAGGAAAAGACCAAAGTCTGTGAACAAGTAAGGTTTTTATAAACCGCCTGTCTCCAGAGGGTCCGATGCGCCCACAGCCACTGTCATAAATCACATCTAACTTTCCCTGCGCGACAGCCCTGCGGCCTTCAGAGGCCCATCACAAAGATAACTTCCGATGCCCCGCAGACCAGAGACGAGGAGTAGAATTTTTTTGTGTGTGTTTTGTTGGGGGAATGATGAAAATAAAGCTGTTTAGTCAAGAATACTGCTTGGAAGTGGTGGGACAGAAAATGAGTTTTGACAAATAGAAAGCAAAACGAACACACACGTTGGAAATGCACTCAATAGTCAATGAGAAGAAAGAAGTAAACAAGACCCCTGCTTCTACCCATTACTTTAACTCCCAGCACTACCAAACGGCCCACTTTTTATTCCTTCATTCCTTCTGTATGCGCATGTCTCCTTCTTCCCTATGAAATCGAGTTTGTTCCAGCAAAAGCTCATAAACAGGACGCCACGGCACGGTGGGCATATGCAGAACTGTATCTGCGTGGCTAGGGAAGGCGCTGCGAAGGCCTAACACTTCATTTCTCTTGCTCTGACAGCCAGCCAGCAGTGAGTGAGCAGGTCCTTCCCCATGTCCCCCCCTGTGGTCTCGGGCAGCCCTCCCTGGCTTCAGATCCCTGATGATCCCGGCACATTTCTCCCGCCACATGCAGATGGTTGTGATGTTGACATTTCAAAGGTCAGGCCACAGAAGCTCAAAGTCAGATTAGCCATCCTTTTTATATCATGATCTCATTCTCATTGTGAGCAATTTCAAGACAGGGAACGGGTTGGCTCTCCAAGTTTAAAAAGGTCTTGCCACGATTTGGAGGGAAAAAAATTATTCATAAAATACCCGATAGAGTAATAGCAACTTTCAATTGTCATTCCAGAACAAACTAAGGCCATTTTTCTCTTGGCTGAAGCATAATTGCTGTATCTCTTCGCCTAGACTAACTGGTTTCAGGCTCGGAACTTCGCTAGGGTAAATCAATGATCACTTACCATTAATAAGCAGAGAGCTATCGGATCCTGGGTATGAATAGTTTAGACGACCTGAAGGTAAAAGAAGGCCGTTACTAAGTTGACTTTCTTCATGGATCGTTTCAGTGTACGCAATAACAAAACTGCATCGCTTGTTTTAATAGATAAGGTATTTAAAAAAAAACTATTTGGGATAAAACTTCGTTGTGCTAATAACCACCATGAGTCAGAGGACATACCCATCAGCACGCTGACAAACATTCAAAACGGAAAAGTATGAAAGTAGCAAAGTTATTCGGTCATTCTAACTTCTAGATCCCTATGCAAGCTAATTTTCTTTATACTGTTATGTTCAATTACCAGTTCATAATGACTATCTTCACACTTTTAGCCCTATACATGTGAAAAAAATGTCAAATAGTTTTTTGTTGCTTTTTAGAACTATGTAACTAGCAATAATATTTTTCTATAATTTAGAATAAAAGTGCCAGGCTTATGCCTACATGTACAGATATGCTAATGTGTTTAAATCTGCACTGTGAGAATCAGTACAGAAGGTAAAGAAAACATGTTGTATTTACATGTGACAGAAGGTATCAGAGGACACAACATACAGCACAATGCCCCGAGCACACAGGCACTCAAAACATACCGGGTTAGTTTCCCTGGAATTTTTCAAACGGACACCCACGATGCCATCAAAAAACTTTGAAGCGCTAACATTTTTGGAGGCTGCACCCACTTCTAAAGTGGCAACCCCAAATAAAGGGAGGATGGCGCTGGACATGGTTTCTCCCTTGATAAGGAATTCTATTTCTTTCATTTAATTTTATTGATTTCAGAGAGAAAGGGAGAGGAAGAGAGAGAAACATCAATGATGAGAATCATTGATTGGCTGCCTCCTGCACGCCCCCTACTGGGGATCCAGCCAGCAACTCTGGCATGTGCCCTGACCGGGAATCGAACTGGGCCTCCTTGTGCAACCACTGAACTACACTGGCTGGGCAAGGACTTCTATTTCCGGTAGGGGAGAACTTCTACGTGTAAGTTGAGATATCTAGACCACAAATCCTTACTGAATGCACACCAGGTACCCAATTCTACGCTATACATGATCAAATCATATGGCAACACTTTTAAATCTCCATGTTCCACATGCCCATCTACAGCCACCTTTATAAGAATGGTGGAGAACTCTCAACAAAGTCTTGCTCTTATAAGAAATGGACAGGGGAAGCTGGCTATTAATTACGTAGCTCCGTCGCCCAGCCCAGCACTGTATAAAGAGGAGCAGTGGAGAATTTAAAACTGACTCAGCATCACACTGTTCCACAGAATCAGCAATCTAACCTCTGACCCCACAGAACCATTGCAGACTCCCCAAGGTGATGGAAAAGGGGGTACGCAGAGGCTCTCCCATTCCCTGAGGCTGGGGGGCGAGCCTGCCAACACGCCAGGGAGACTCTACCCATCCCGCTGAGTATACGCGAACCGGAGCTGACCTGCGGGCCTCTGGATCCAACAGCCAGTTTACACTCCAGAAAGGAACGCCAGCCTCAGCCAGTCTCAGCCTCTCAAAATCCTGCTTCTCTGAAGAGTCTCCACGGAAATGAACTCACGCCGTGAAGAGAACACTGTTCTCCATTGTTAAAGCTTTAACTGATCCATACCCAAAGCCTGAGAATCTAATCTGGAACCAAATCTGAACTCAATCATCTTCCTGCAATTTACAGTCAAATACAAGAACTGTTTTTACTGTTTTATATATATATATTTTATTGATTTTCTACAGAGAGGAAGGGAGAAGGATAGAGAGTTAGAAACATCGATCAGCTGCCTCCTGCACACCCTCTACTGGGGATGTGCCCGCAACTAAGGTACACGCCTTTGACCGGAATCAAACCGGGACCTTTCAGTCTGCAGACCAACGCTCTATCCACTAGGCCAAACCGGTTTCGGCAGGTTGTTCCTCTTAATAAAAGCTGGCTTCGTTGTTGACTACTAACACACAGCTCCGAATGCAGCTTCGCTGGAATTTACCCGAACTGCTTGACTGCCGGCCTGGCTCTTCGGACCCGGCACAAGTGCGCTTTTAAAACGGCACAGACTGGAGATGCCGGAACGAGAACGGAACCCTTGATGGTGAAAACCGTGGGCATCAAGTAACTCGCAGGCGCTGCTGCCTTTCCGTGAGGGAGCACAGCACACACGTGTGCCTGATTCGCCCTCGGGGACTGACTGACAGAGCCCCCAGCCATGCCGTTTTAACTTATCCCCAGACATTCTGTCACAGGATGCTGTAAGGGAGCACAGACATTTCTGTCACTTCGCTAACCAAAGTGACAAGGAAATGCTCTGTTATTTCGAAGAGGATCCTCAGAGATTTGGATACAGTGGTACCTCGAGATACGAGTTTAATTCGTTCCGTCACCTTGAGGCGTGGGAAACTATGAGACGCTCGAGTCGAGGTAAAGTGGTGGGTCGTGTGCAGCCGGCCGATCCGCGCGATGACTCCTATCTCAACTGTTGCTCGTGTTTCAAAGCAAAAATTGCTCGCTCGACGGCTCGATCTCAAAAATCTCGTATGTTAGGGCACTCGTATGTCGAGGTACCACTGTATTTCGAATGCCGACATTCCAGCTGGAGTCCTGGCGGGTCCGCATGCACCACTGCCCCTTCCTGGATGCCACGCAGGGACGAGTGAGAAAACGACCGCACAGGCCGGGCCGGTGTAAGCAATCCAGCTCTGCCTCCTCGGAAACGCACATCGGGGTGACTTTAAGGAAAGGGAGGACTGCTTCGGCCGGATGGGCTCCCAGCCCTCCCTCCATTCTCGGGTTCGCCTGGCAGCCAGCGCGCCTGCGGGGAGAGCCTCTGATGCGTGCTCTGCTCCTGGATGTCTGACCCGCAGGCCGCCGCCAGCGAGCACAATGGGCCTCAGGAACCGCCGGCCCCGCGGAGCTGAGCTCGGAAAGGCGATCCTGCGCGGAGCTGAGCTCGGAAAGGCGATCCTTGTTTTTCTCTCTGACTGGCCAGGCCGGAGTCAGTTCTGCCCTCGGGGTCGTAAATGCATCTGGGACATTTTGTTAAACAGCCGGTCCCAGGTGATGCTTTCTACTTTCATTTAAAACAGGATGTTTGAAGGTCTCTGAATGCTCCCCTAACACGTCTGTCCTGTGCTTCTGCAGGTTCTTTCTATAATGAAAATGCCTCGAGTCACCCATTCGTGACGTCCGCCGCAGATGCTGCCTAGAACTTTCTTTCTGGAAACCTGCCCGGAGCTCCCCTCTGAGGTCCCTCAGGTCTCCCACGAGCCTTTCCCATCTCTCTCTCCTTGAACATCCTCTGCTCCGTGGGCGCCAATATACATGGCACTTCTGCATTTCCTAGTCCACGGCGACATTACCCACAATCCCCTCCTTCTGGAGGCTATTTCTCAAGTCTTTTTTCTTTTTTTCTTTCAGATTCACCTTTTTCAGGGCACCGTTCCCAAAAAGGAAACCCCCTTTTTAGATCAGCTCGCCAAGTTTTATTTCTAGCTCTGCGGCCCCGGCCAACCTTCTTAGGTCATTATTTCAGCCACCGGCTTTCTTATCTCTTACATAACAGCCCCTGGGGAACCGGAGCCTTTTTTAAGTAGCACCTTGAGTTTCCCGTTGGGGTACCAGGCGGACATTCAATGAGTTCATTCCCTGAACTTAGAACCGGCTTCTTACAAGCGAATAAAGCAAAGGCAAAGAAAAATAACTGCTGTGTCTAAATATAACTACAACCCGGTGGTTGTGGGTTTTGTTTTGTTGTTGCTATTTTTTTTAATGTTTATTGATGTCAGAGAGGAAGGGAGAGGGAGAGATAGAAACATCAATGATGAGAGAGAATCACTAATCGGCTGCCTCCTGCATGCCCCCTGCAGGGATCGAGCCGCAACCCAGGCATGTGACCTTGACTGGAATCGAACCCGGGACCCTTCAATCCGCAGGCCAACGCTCTATCCACTGAGCCAAACCAGGTAGGGCGGTTGTTATTTTTTATAACCATCCTAACTGTAAATATAGGCACATTTAGAACTTAATCCTCAGGGGAGGAGGAGGCATGAGGATGTCAGACAAGTGAATCTATTCGGTGAAGAAGACAGTCTCTGGCTCGTCTGGGTATTGATTGTACAGAAACACTGCCTGCTCAGCAGGCCGGTCTTGAAGGACACAGCAGAGGCGGTCTCTGGAGGCCAGCCGCGGCTGGTAGCGCCGGTGGCCTGGCATACATCATGCAGAAGGCACAGGCTATATTTGGTGCCGTGACTCAAACCAGCCAAATATAGGCAACTGATCCAGTTCGCCTCTGGGAACCACACTACCAAACTCTACCGCCTTGCAAGAGCCAAACTCCAACGAGGCAATTCCATGCTCGGCATCTGCGAGTTGGAGAGAACCAGTGTTTACCAAGCAGAAGGATTAAGAATGGCTGGGGGAAGAGGTGCTCGAAAGAACAGTCTGTACTGTCATATTCTTTGAAGACATTAACTGAAGGAACCTAGTCAATGAGATGAAAGAAAAGGAGACAAGAAGGAAATGAATATATCAGCGGGATGTGTGCGAATTACTTTCAAAATGGGATAAAAGTGATTTTCTTAAAGGTAAGAGGGATTGTTGCTGAGGAGCGAGCAGGAAATGAAACGCGCAGACAGCAAAATGACCCAACGCTCTCCCGGGCTATCCGCGCTCCGCTGTGACCTTTTCCAGAACCCGGCCAGCGTGGCGGTGACACGGTGCAGGCCGAGGGATGACAAGGGGGACAGCTCCCAGGCTGTCCAAATGCAGAGGGCGAGCCAGGCAACCCTCCAAGACGACAAGTAGCGGGAAATTCTAAGTCGGTGTTTTAATGGACTCACACTGTAAAAACCTGGTACTGCACTCCGAAGAGAGGGAGGGTCCTCAGTGAACAGCATTTAGATTCCTAACGGGGAGATACGTGTGGGCTTAGGCCCATGTCTAAGGCAGAGCCAAGATTTACACACATGACTCACCGATGTGTGTATACACATGCATCTGTGGTCGCTAACTGCGGTGCTCCTGCTAGTTTACTCATTTCATGCGAAGCGTGTCAAAGCCACGCCGCAATAAATCTTTTTTAAAGGAGGCGCCCACCTGCCTTCCCACACCGATGTGGCCAGAGAGCAGCAGGCGCTGTGGGTGTCAGTGCATAGCAGGGTTCCAGAAATGTGTCCTGAGTTCAGTTTTGGAATTCCAACTTTATGTTTACACAAATGCAGAACACGTATCAATATGCACTCACACTGTATTCACTATGTTCTACCACTGAATGACATAAAGGTAACTATTTTTAACAATTTATTCTATTGACCCGAAAGTAATTCCCCAAATCAAAATCTGTACTCTTATTCTCCCTACTGACCTACCTGTGATACAATCAACTTCCGGTAAAGATTTTTGCATGCAATACCGAACAGGAGGACTGGCAGGACTGACATCAACTAGAGCGTGCCCCCTGCCTGCCCCCCACGCCCAAATGAAAGAGCCATTTAAATTATCAATACATACAAAGAGCTTAGGCCAAACAAAACCCTCTCAGGGACAGAACTGGCTTTCACTTTAAAAGCTGAAACCGGTTTGGCTCAGTGGATAGAGCTTCTGCCTGCAGACTGAAAGGTCCCAGGTTCTATTCCGGTCAAGGGCACGTACATTGGTTGTGGGCACATCCCCAGTAGGGGGCGTGCAGGAGGCGTCTGAAAAATGTCTCTTTCATCAGTGTTTCTAACTTTCTATCCCTCTCCCTTCCTCTCTGTGAAAAATCAATAAAATATATGTAAAAAATAAAATAAAATAAAATAAAAGCCAGGGCTTACAAAAAAGACTGAATTTCCTTGCCTACCTCTCCAGTTCATCTCTCCACACTGTTTCCCTTCCCATATTAGGTACTGCAGCCCTTCAGAACCACTGGCCCTTTAACGTTTACTTCTGAGCTCCTCCCTCTGTCTAGAATGCCCTCCTCCCCCTTTATCCCTAGAATCTCACCCCTCAGACCCTCACCCTTCTGCCCAGTTAGCGTCCCTCGCAAGCCCCCCCTTTTATGGTTAGTTTTCGTACCATAAGCCACCGCTCTCAGGTTCAAATAACCCATGAGGCCATACAACACCCTGGACACTGTTACACTGTATTTAAATGACCTATTTCTAAACTGTCTCTTACTCTAGGGCAGTGGTCGGCAAACTGCGGCTCACAAGCCACATGCGGCTCTTTGGCCCCTTGAGTGTGGCTCTGCCACAAAGTACCATGGCCTGAGCGAGTCTATTTTGAAGAAGTGGCATTAGAAGAAGTTTAAGTTTAAAAAAAATGTGGCTCTCAAAAGAAATTTTAATCCTTGTGCTGTTGATATTTGGCTCTGTGGACGAATGAGTTTGCCGACACCTGGACTAGGACAAGATCTTTCAGGGCAGATTTGGGGGTCTTACATCCCAGAGCCTGGAGCAAAAGATGCTCAATAATAGCTGCTGAGAGAATGAAGGAAGCAAAGGAGCGATGGGCGGTCCCTCTGCCATGGACCATGCAGTGAACAGGATGGAGCGTCAGACCATCCCGTGTGGTGACCTGGCTCACATTATGTACTCTCCTCCTCTGAGTCTCAGTAAAACCAGGAAATTTCCAGTGATCTCACAAGAGCACCGGGAGAAACTGATGAGACCATCTTTGCAGAACGCCCAGAAAAATCCCCAGAACAGAGCAGGTGCTCAATAAATCTGAATTCATTCCTCCTTCCCAACTACAGGCCAGAGATAACCAACGAATTTCCACTCGAGAGACACACAGAGAGGAAGGGTTCCTTTCAGCCACGGAAAACCCAAACTGGAATCGTGGAGAAGGGCGGAGCCAGCTGGGGTTTTTTTCAGCTTCAGAGGAAGGAGAGTCTGGTAGTGTTTTGGTTACGAACACGAATGTGATTCTTTCCCTGGGGGAGAGAAGAGGGAAAAAACCTAACTCCTTACTTTTCTAATAGCCAAACGGGCAAAGCAGAAGTACTATTTTAAAAAGGAAAACTTCAAAAATTCAACTTAACACTTTCCCTTTTAAGAGACTCTGGGAGCATCTTCCTTTTGTACAAAAAGCTCACGTTTAATTTTTCAATCGCGGGCTGAGAGCTGAAACAGATTGCGAAGTGGTAAAAGGAAGTAACATCTCTCTGTCAGATGAGACGGGTTTCTGCAGATCGTGGAAGGCTCCCTATAAAAGGAGTGCTCTGAATCTCACCCGGGGCAGGTGCAAAGTTGCAAGATCTAAAAGCATCTCAGAATTTCAGGCGGAAGGGAGTGTGGAGAGACACCAGCGCAGAGCTGACCTAATTAAGGAATTCAAAAGATTTCCTTCTGCCAGAAAGACCAACAGCAAGCCAGCCGGCAGGAAGGCTATTTTTAGCGCGGCCCGAGGACTCTGACTCTAGATGCTCCATTTAGAGGCCGGAGCAACAAGATAACTTGCCTTAAGAGGATGTTGTGATACCAGTGATTAATGGCAATTTTTTTAGCTTTCAAAAGCGAGGCGGAGTTTCTGTCCAAACGAAGCCAGTCAAAGGCAGTTTTTTGTGTGTCTGTGTGTTTGTTTAAGGAGGATATAATGGGAGGGAAAAGGTGGAAAACAGACCAAGTGGAAGTAGAAAAGCTTTAAGAGGAAAACCAAGGCAGCAGATTAGAATTCTCCTCCTTCACAGGAAGGATGGTGAGAAGCGGCCTGTGTTACAAGAGCCATGGTTGAAGGGAACCGGTGGGTAAGCATCAGGGATTGTATCAGGGGCCAAGGGAAAGTGGTGTTGAGAACTGTCTCTCTGCACTGAATGCAGCAGGAAGAAGAGAAGATCAAGACCAATTTAAGAAATCCCTGGTGCCGAGACCGGTTTGGCTCAGCGGATAGAGAGTCGGCCTGCGGACTGAAGGGTCCCAGGTTCGATTTCGGTCGGGGGCATGTGCCTTGGTTGCGGGCACATCTCCAGTGTGGGGCACAGGAGGTGGCTGGTCGATGTCTCTCTCTCATTGATGTTTCTGACTTTCTATCCCTCTCCCTTCCTCTCTGTGGAAAATCAATAAAATATATTAAAAAAAAAAAAAATCCCTGGGGACCACCGGCGAGGCAGTTTGGAAGTGATGGAGAGGTTGGGAGAGAGAAGCCGCTCCTAAAACTGGCTGCTCAAGTCCAAACCCCAAAAGGCAGCCTGCGAAGTCACTCGCTGGCTTTCTGCACACACACCCCTACTGTCAATTGGAACCACTTAATTGACACACATTCTGTTGACACCCAAGGCTCCAAGTCTTCCTCTGATTGGCCAGAACTAAATCACCATCACACCTCCAAAGGTCTCCGCTGACTGCGCGGAGTGTAGGCTGCACGGGCAGGAGTGTTTTTCCTCTGACAGACACTCTCTTCCCAAATAGCACCGCTTAGACACCCGATAGGTGTCGGTGTAGGAATGGCCGCCACCGCTCAGGCTGAACAGGAGCTTATTCCGGAGCAAAGGGGGTGCGGGCGGAGTGGGGAGGGCACGGCACCTCTGAATCACTCCGGAGCGCACGGCTCGGTCTCCTGACAGACCTGGTGAATCAGAACCAGGAAAGAAAAGGCGGCCTGGAAAGTGTCCTCGTGGCTATTCCCACCTCTTCCCCCATTGAGGCAGATGCGATATTCTGAATCTTTTGTAGATTACTAGAGGCCCAGTGCATGAAATTTGGGCCAGGGGGGCGGTCCCCCTCAGCCCAGCCTGCACCCTCTCCAATCCAGGACCCCTCAGGGGATGTCTGACTGCCAGGATCGGGCCTAAACCGGCCGTTGGACATCCCTCTCTCAATCCAGGACCGCTGGCTCCTAACTGCTCACCTGCCTGCCTGCCTGATCACTCCTAACCACCTCTGCCTGCCAGCCTGATTGCCCCCAACTGCCCACACACACACACACTGCTGGCCTGGTCACCCCTTACTGCCCTCCTGCCGGCCTAGCCGTCCCCAACTGCCCTCCTGCCAGCCTGGCCGTCCACAACTGCCCCATGCAGTCTGCTGTTCAGTCATTTGGCCGTCCCTCACTAAGCCCCCTGCCAGCCTGGTCACCCCATGCAGCCTGCTCAGTCATGTGGTCACCCTTCACTAACCACCCCCCCCCTTGCTGGCCTGGTCGCTCCACCCAGCCTGCTGTTCGGTCATCCGTTCGGTTGTTTGGGTCGTGACGGCCCTTGGCTTTTTACATATTCGGATGATAAAAAACAGTTCTCAAATTGTGTGCCCAGTCACCTAGCTAGAAATTGAGAAACTTTAACGCCTACTCTCTAAAACACACTGAGGCAGAGATGTTTGCGTTTTTCGGTTTGTTGCCCTCTTAAGTGCTAAGCCACGCACCCAGGAGCTGTGTGTTCCCATCGTGAGCCTCTCGGTACCAGTGAGAGGATCCACGTTACAGAAGCTGTTTCCTTCCTCTGACTTCGCCTTCTCCGCTGTGAAATGGCGAGCACAACGCTCAGGGAAAGGGCTGTTGTAAGGCTGTAAGGCAGAGTTACTTCTCCAAAGGGGCACAGAATAAAAACCCCAAGTGCCTGTGTACAGGCTAGCCAGGCCACCCCAAAAGAGGAGGATGCCTGCCAGCACCTCATGTGTCCTTCCGTCTGCTACCCGAACAGGAATGGCATGGGGCTGGGAGCCACGCAGAAATTAGGATGTGCGATGCTTCCACATACCACGTGGCTTAAAGGCCGGCTCCCCGCCTCCCGAGGGCCGCCGAGTGACCCCACTCCAGGGCAGCCTCTGGCCATTTGGCTCCCCCGCCCCGGCCTCATGCCAGGTGTTGCCTGAAGAGCCCACACTCTCAGCCTGGCCTCAGAGGGCAGAAGGACAGCCTTGGGTGTCAGAGACCAAGCTCCAATGCTACCCTGGGGGACAATGACCTGGGGTCGGGGCGCGACCCCTCAGTCTTCACTGTCCTCCTCCTCACCATTTCCGCTAGTAAATTTCTCTTTCTGCTCTGGCTATTCCATATATACACATATACACACACACACACACACACACACACACATATATATATACATACATATACACACACACACACATACATACATATATATACACATATATATATATTATTGATTTTTTACAGAGAGGAAGGGAGAGGGGTAGAAAGTTAGAAACATCGATGAGAGAGAGACATCGATCAGCTGCCTCCTGCACACCTCTGACTGAGGACGTGCCCACAACCAAGGAACATGCCCCCGACCAGAATCAAACCTGAGACCTTTCAGTCCGCAGGCCGACGCTCTGACCAAACCGGTTTTGGCGGAAGAGATGACTACTCTAATGGTAGGAGGTTAAAGCAGAATGATGACGGAGGATCTCTGGAGCAGTGGCCCATAACCTTGTATAATGATTAAGAGCCACTTGGATCAAATATTCCAGAGAGGCCCCCCATCCTGGTAACAGCTGAAGCTCCACCCGCAAGCAGTGAATACCATACGTCAAAGAACAGCACAGAATGGAAGGCTACTGTCACTCAGCAGACCTTTCAACGCATTTTAATTCGTGACACCGGCATCCTCACGCTTCTGGGAGACAATCAGGCACACGCAAAAGACGTACCTACCATCCAACGGGGATGCTCAGTCCAGGTGACTAGGACTAGATCACAGGTCCCTCAAATAATTGCCACAGCTGGAGAGGCCTGCGGTCCACCAACCAACAACAGAAGCCCTTGGTGAGGTCAGGTTTAGCAACTGTTCCTAAACGTGATTTACTTAGGCCCGGCCCAAAAAGCAGCGATGCCGTCCAGAACAAAGCCTGCATTCAGCCGACCAGCTCTGATCCGTGGTTAGATCCCTCTGACAAGCTACTCAGTATTAAATGCTGCCGCACCAGGACTCAGGTGAGATGTATTTATTTATTTACTTTTAAATATCTTTTTATTATTTTTTACAGAGAGGAAGGGGGAGGGATAGAGAGCTAGAAACATCGATGCGAGAGAGACATCGATCAGCCGCCTCCTGCACCCTCCCCACTGGAGATGTGGCCTCAACCAAGATACATGCCCTTGACCGGAATGGAACCTGGGACCTTTCAGTCTGCAGGCCAATGCTCTATCCACTGGGCCACACCGGTTTCGGCTCAGATGAAGAGGATACACACTCTCAGGCCTTCAATTCTGTCACTGAGGAGCAGCATGCCGCAGACCATATGGAATGGCTGATGATAAATAATTTAAAGATCGTGAAGTTCAATCCCTCCCTCTCTCCATGGCAGGTGAGAAAACCAACTTCTGGAAAGACGTAACTGACCGAAGGCCCCAGAACTTCGAATTGCAGAGCCAGCTCTGAATACCATCCTAAATGCTGCTCTCCGAATTTCTCACAACTCGGGAAAGTCTGTTTGTTAATAAGCTGACCGTTTCTCATCATTCACAATAAAGAGATAAAGTGGCTGATTCAAACACCTCCATGGAAGTGAGCACGGCAGACATGTATTGTTTGTAACAGCATAGCCAGCAGAAGTCACATTTTCTAGATTCTTTATACAGTGGTACCTCGAGATACGAGTTTAATTCGTTCCGTAACCTTGAGGCGTGGGAAACTAGGAGACGCTCGAGTCGAGGTAAACTGGTGGGTCGTGTGCAGCCAGCTGATCCTCGTGATTACTCGTATCTCAAATGTTGCTCGTATTTCAAAGCAAAAATTGCGCGTATTTCAAAAATCTCGTATGTTAGGGCGCTCATATCTCGAGGTACCACTGCACTTCACTTCACCAGGACTGCTGGTTCCCCAGGATTAAAACGGGTTCTCTGATCGATTGGTTCCCCCTCCTCTTTCCCAGCGTCCGGCTCCAGCGTCAGCCCTCTGGCTGGGGAAGAGGTTCCGGAGCCGCTGCGTCACTGCCTGCCGGCAGGTGGGACCTGGAAGACCACCACGTCCGGTTTCAGAACGGAGCGCACAGGCCGGGGCCGAATTCAGAGTCTGTTCAAGCTCCCGGGTCGCCTGGCCCGCTCCCCGCCTCGTTCAGAAAGCAGTAACTAGTTTCCAACCAGCTACAAATGGATTCCTTTGGCCAGCCCTTACTGCTGACCAGCCACAAGCTCAGAGCTGTCTCTCTCTTCCCTCTTTTAACGTGGGAGCGAGGACAGTGGCCACACGAGGGGGAAAAACACCGAGCGGAGAAATTCACAAATCAGACCAGTGCAGCTGGTAAGTGCGACAACTGCGAACAGTGTTCGGGCAATTCCGTGCGCATCGGGAAGAAATAATTTTGTGCACAAGTGTCACTGTTCTGTCCTTCCTGTGGCTAAGCCGAAAGCAAAGACAATGCGGGATGTTTTTGTGACAGCTAGGGGACAGGCGGCGGTGCCTCCCTCCGTCAGTGGAGAACACATTCCAGAGCTGTAGAGCAGCGGTTCTCAACCTGTGGGTCGCGACCCCTTTGGGGGTCCATCGACCCCATCACAGGGGTCGCCTAAGACCATCAGAAAACACAGGTATTTACATTACCATTCACAACAGTAGCAAAATTACTGTTGGGAAGTGGCAAAGAAAATAATTTTATGGTTGAGGGTCACCACCACATGGGGAACTGTCTTAAAGGGTCGCGGCCTTAGGAAGGTTGAGAACCACTGTCGTAGAGGATGGGGCTCAGGCCTTCACAACAGCTCCCTATGGTGTGGGATTTGTTACAAAGGACTTCCATTTTGGAGATATTAGCTGTCACCGCTCTAGAGCATTCCATACGAGAGAGAAAACACAGAAGAGTGACATATGCAGAGGTACACTATACACCATTATTAACTCGGATGTGGAGCATGAGCAAAATGGATGTCTACAAATGTCCTGCAGATCCTTCGCTTTTTTCTAAGGCAAAGCGATCCCTCTATGTAACATCACCAACTGCTGACACAGTCTGAAAACCTTCCTACTTAAAGTTGCTCAGATTTCATTTCTCAACGGAAAGTAGTATTACCGCCTGTTCATGGTAATACATACCTTGCTTATTAAGTGACACGCAGACAGTGTGACATGGACCACATTACAGAAAAGCACTTAATTTGCTCCCTGATTGTGCTTGTTTTCTGTCACACGTAGTTCATTCCTTTACCAATCACTGTCGAGGATGTGTGTCACACAAAAGTAAGTCACAACAGCCACAAAATAGGCTCACCTTAACACAATGGTTAAAAAAACAAAGTTAAAGAGTTAAGAGAATTTTTTAAAGAAAGACTTAGGAGCCTAAAGCTTCTAATAACACCAAGTGTTTACTGTCCCTTTCTCCCTGGTCCTCCCTCCCCCCACCCCCCGCTTTTCTCTCACCTCTCACCAGGTAAAATCAGTCTCCACAATGTTTGAGGAGGGCTACTCGGTTATCAGCGCCTCAACAGAAGATGTGCCCAATTTCCAGGTGAAGGTAAGAGGGCCGCTCGGGTAATTATGGACTTACATCACGGATGACATAAGCCAGGTTTCTCCTTTGTGACAGCTGCTGATAGAACTTTCAGAACAAATCAAAACAGGGGTCAATATCCAATCACAAATGTGCGGAGGGAGAATCACTCCTTCTCCGCCCGGGAGGGGTTATGGGAATAAACTGAGGGCATGCGACAGGGAGGCTGGGGAAGGTCAGTGGGGGAAAAAGAAGGAGATATGTGTACTAATATATGTCATACTTTAAACAATAAAAAATATAATAAAAATAATTTTTTTAAAAAAGAAAGCAAGAAACTGGCAGATGAGAATCGGGACCAGGCGCATGGGTGTTTAGTGTGAACCGAGTTGGTTTCAGTTCAGAGGTCAGAGTGAAAAAGAGCTCAGTCCATGCTATGAGCACGTCAGAGTTTGTTCTCATTTTCCTTTCCCCTCCCCCCACTTCAAATACAACACATCAACACCAACACCAACAAACACCCAGCCCCAATCTCAGAAAGTGCAGTCACGCTGTTCACAATCCACACATCCGCACACACCGCCTATCCAGGGCCCCAAGTCCTGATCTACAGGAACCAGGAAGGAGCCACGGTGCACACTTCCAGGAAGGAGACACGGTGGGAACTTCAGAACACGCTCTGCCCAGTCACCCACACAAACACCCCACTGCTCGCCCTCCTCTCGCTCACAAAGGAAGTTACCTCCACACCGAAGCCCAGGTCCATCCTATGGCACAACCGAGCCCAGCGAGGAGAAAGCCCGCAGGACCGTTCCATTTCCGCCCTCAGACGGGGGGGATGCGGAGGAGAGAGAATCGCATCTTTCCCGAACAGCCACGCACGGGGCTCACGGTGGCTGAGTTTAAAGGGTCTTCTTTGCTAGGGGCCCTCCTGCGGCCCTCGGGGGGCTTCTAGAAGGAGGACCCTTTTCTCCTCAGCAGAGATCTCCGGCCTCCCCTGCCGTGCGGCTCGGAGTCACTTGGTAGCATCCGCCCGCAGCAAAGAACCGGGGCGGGCAGGAAGGCTCCAGCCTGCTCCAGCCACCACCTGGCTGAGCCGGATCTCCAAGAGGCAGCAGTGAAAGGTGGCCCCCGTGGCCGAAAGACATGTGACCCCAAGTGGAAGGAGGTGTTTGATCAGAGATCCGGGTAAAATGAGCGAGTCTGCATTATCCCTCTCCTCTTTCTGGCAAGCTGTATCCTGCTCTACGAAATCTCCCTTAAAGGAAAAGGCCCACAGAATCCTTGGAAAAGGTGACAAGGATTAGGATGCATAGCACATAGTCTACTCAAATCACCACCTGACTTACCCAGAAATAGGTTAAATTCCATAAAAAATAATACCTACCACCACCATTTAAAATATATCATTTTAATAAAGCAATGGACTTATTTTAGTAAGAATTCCTTTCCCTTTAGAAAATTTTATTTACTCTGAAATTCAAATGTATAACTCAATGCTATGAAAGTCAGTTCTATTTTCAGCAACTCTCAGAGAAAATTTCTAGAGCTATTGCAGTCTGCATCACGTCAGTATGCACTATCTGTGCTAAAACATCTGTATCAGTACGCAACATCTGTTCTCTACATCAGAGTATGGCACTGAAGTTTGGAACACAGAAATACTAGAATTGTGTAAAATGTGAGTTTTTCTACATCTGGTGTCCTCTTTAAGCAGCACTAAAAATCCCCCACTGTAAAGATACAGAACGTAAACATCAGCCCAAGAGTCACTCTCTTACAGGGACATAAAAAAGCCTCTATAAAATTAATAAAAACAGGCTCTGTGCATGAAGCTTCTCACTGCGTTCCACGATTTTCTTCTCGAGAGATAATTATAAATTCTCCTGCTCAGCAACAAAGAGGCACAGATGGTATCATCCCTTGCCCACTCATTCAGGCATTTGTTTGGAAACCACAGCAGTGAAAAATAGGGAAGGGTCCCCAAATGTAATGAGGAAAGAAAGGAAGGAAAAGATATCCACGTATTTTTAAATGCAAGGTCACAGTACCTTGGGCAGCCGGGCATGAGACACAGAGCGCATGTGAAATAGATCCAACTCTGAAATTCTTACTACATGAACGCATGGAGCAAGCGAGGCAGCGCCGGCTAAGTGGCCAGCACGCTCCCTCCCGCTGCTGCTCCTGCAGAGGCCGGAGGTGTCCGGGCGCTGGGGGTGTTACAGGCTCGGTACTTAACCAACCTGCAGTTCCGAGCGCGGTCACTATTGCTTAACATGTCAGTGAGGTTTTGAAACAGTCTGACACCCCAAGGGGCTGGGGTGCATGTGCTGAGCACCTCCTTCCAGAAACTGAAAGCAAGATACATTCTCAAACATCATGAAAAGAAAAAGACCAATTTCCCAACATGCTGAGGGCAAGTGAGATGATACTCTGCCTCATAATTTAGTTAACATCTGAAGGACAACTATAGTGTTTTTGCCAATATATAGACTGCCTTTGTTCTCCCAATGATTTCCCTCTGATTTGGCTTCCTAGTGAAACGAAGCAAATTGGACACGAAGTGGTTTTCATATACAGTGGTACCTCGAGATACGAGTGCCCTAACATACGAGATTTTGAGATACGAGCCATCAAGCCAGCGATTTTTGCTTTGAAATACGAGCAACATTTGAGATAGGAGTAATGTCTCGGATCGGCCAGCTGCACACAACCCACCAGTTTACCGCGACTAGAGCATCTCATAGTTTCCCACGCCTCAAGGTTACAGAATGAATTAAACTCGTATCTTGAGGTACCACTGTATAGGATATTAACACACAGCCATTACTATGAAAGTGTGCATGGTTTTACTCCGTCTGACATCTGGTCATTTTCAAGTGCTATTTTTTTTTTTGTCCCTTAACTCCAAATGCTGACCCCTCTGCTTCCACCCGCAAACTACTCCTTCCTGGTTGCTGTCTATGTTCCTTTATCCCGTCACACCCAGGAGAGAGAAACAAGGGTCCTTGGTCGCAGAGGTCCCTCCCTGTGCACTGGCTGTAACGCAGCCCCATGAATCTCTATTCCACTGTGTCCAGCCTATTTCTCAGAAGGCTGAAAACAGATGTGCTCACATGTGGTTTTAATCTACTTCACGCCGCTCCATTTCTAAACAAGAAGGACCAATTTCACAGGCGAGAGAGGAAAAAACACACAAATAACGGCACGATGCGCTATTCCATAAATAACCATCCGAACAGGCGCGGGGAAAGTCTCTGTCCGGATAAGACAGCACTTGATGAGCCTCGCATATCGGAGCCTCGCCCAGGCTGCCAGCTGCGAGCCACGGGCAGACCGGGCGGAGGGCCGGGTGTGCAGGAGGGAGAAGGAAATGTCTCCGGGAGGAGCGGCTGCAGATGGAACTGGCTTTGGCGGTGGAGGCGGCGATGCAGGATGGCGAGATAAAAATAACCCCCAGGCCTGCCCGCCGATCAGAGCAAGGACGCGAGATAAGGCGGAGGGGGGCCCTTTTCCTCCCCACGCGCCGAACCTCTGTCCGCGGAGAAGACGATAGGAGCCTGCGCATTCTCAGAAGAGCTATTTTTACACCGCCCGTCAGAGCCAGCGGGGACTGAAAGGGAGGCTAGGTACTCCTGCACACGTGTTACAATGTTCAAATATCAAAGGTTCTCAGCGGGCCAGTTGCAATCCGTAAGGCATTCAGAAGGAAACGCAAAAACGCTATTTGAAGGTTCCTAGGTATAGGAAGCATTTTGCTATCTGTTGATGACAAAAAGACACATTTTAAACCCCACTACTCTAAAGAAAAGGCACATTTGTGTTTGTTCTTAATTTAAGAGAGCCATGCCAATTCATTCTACTTGTAGTTCCTGTTCCAAATAAAAGCTGTATTATGTAAACATACATACAAATCGCACTTCTATGAGGAACCATAATTGAAAGATAAAAATAAATGAGGTCAACTGTAATATATTTTATGAATTGTTTTTAAGATAAAAAATAAACCCAAATATAAAATTTATCTCCATATGGAGTCTTTTTTAAAAACAACTCTCAAATTAATTTTTTTAATCTTTTAAAAAAATTTTTTTTATTGACTAAGGTATTACATATGTGTCCTTTTCTTCCCGTTGCACCCCCCCTTCCTGAGGCCCTCACCCCCCTGGTGTCTGTGTCCATTGGTTAGGCTTATAGGCATGCACACAGGTCCTTTGGTTGCTCTCTCCCCCTTACCTCCACCCTCTCCTGCCTTCCTTCTGAGGTTGGATGGTCTGATTGATGCCTCTCTATCTCTGGATCTGTTTTGTTCATCAGTCATGTTGTTCATTATATTCCACAAATGAGTGAGATCATGTGATCTTTATCTTTCTCTGCCTGGCTTATTTTGCTTAGCATCATGCTCTCCAGATCCATCCATGCTGTTGCAAATAGTAGGAGTTCCTTTTTACAGCAGCGTGGTATCCCATTGTGTGGATGTGCCACAGTTTTCTGATCCACTCATCTGCTGATGGGCACCTAGGCTGTTTCCAAACCTTAGCTATGGTGAATTGTGCTGCTATGAACATAGGGCTGCATATATCCTTTCTGATGGGTGTTTCTAGTTTCTTGGGATATAGTCCTAGAAGTGGATGGGAGTTCCATTTTTAATTCTCAAATTAATTCTTTTACGTGAATTTTTTCTGAGAGGCATTTCACTCTCCACTAGTCTCATAGAATTCCTGCCCATTTTCTGTGTTCTCTCGCTAAGAAGCAGAGCTCATGGAGAGGCTATTTCCAAAATGGACAGTCAGGTTTTATAGTTTATTTTAAAAGATCAATGTGTTATTTTAAAAAGATTCAACTTTTATTTTTATCTTTAACAAGATCTCACAAAGCAAGCGGAACCACAATGGAAAGCACGCATACTTTTCCCAACAGGTATCTAAATTAATAAAGAGAGCTCGACGCGAAATAAAGTACTTCCCTCGAGCAAAATTCCATGTGGCGGTGACAGACCACAGCGACACAAAGTTCGTCATCTTGGTTAAAAAAGATGTAAATGCCAAGCATCACTGTGATCTGACAGTTTAGGACCATGACCTCATCTGTGAATTCTTTATCACTCTTTGAAGGAAACAATACGCAAAGCTCATTGAACACACTTAAGTCACCTTGGCACGCGGCTGAAATCAAAACCGGCTTTCTCCTGTGATAAGCATGATAGCAGACTTTATAGCGGGTCAGTAATAACTGATGCTGGTTACTGAGTGTCTGCTGGGAACAGGCAGCTTGCTGGGTTTTACAGATACAGCGTCACACGCTGGAGGCAGAATGGCCATCCCGATCTAGATCTCTGCGTGACTCCATTCTGCCACACTTCCTCTTCCAGATCAGTTTTCCAAAACCTTTAGCTGCCCGACTAAGCCATCAAATTTAATTTTTCTGTCATCAGATTTAAATTTTGATTATCCATACAGAATCAGTGAAGGAAACTTCATTTAGGTAAAACTTGGTCAGAGGATATTAAAAAGGGGATATAAAATAAAGACGGAACTTTACACAACAATTCAACAAGAAGAGAGAAGAAATAACCTGAGAGATGCCCTGCCTATATCTGAAAGCCACTATTTCTACTAAAATGTGAGAAACTCTTATTTTATTTATTTATTGTTGACAGTATTACAGATGTCCCCAAACTCTCTTATCTAACCTAAATACTATTTATGGGCTTACTTCTTTGAGCATCAAAATAAACTGCTTAGGTGTGATGCTGTCTGTAAATTGTGCTTTCTGTAATAAACAAATAGGCACTTAGCATGAAAATGAAGTCTGAATTTATTATCTCTAGTATTTAGTATCTAACAGGCTCTACCTCCCCCAGCCCCAGCCCCACCCCCCAAAAAAATAGTTGCTGAAGGAATCAAATACATTAAGAATAAACAAACGTCCTTTAGCTACTTTTTCTGGGCTTAATTTTAAGTCTGAAATAATTATAGATTTGCAGCAAGTTGCAAAAAAGTGGAACAGAGAGGTCCCATGACTCCTTTACCCACTGTGGCTTAAAGGTTATGTCTTAACGAGAGTTCGAAACAGGGAGCTGACATTCGTACGATCCGCAGACGTTCCTCGGATTTCTCCTTCGGCTACTTTTTAAGAGTGTAGTTCTTTTCCTGGTCTAGAAGGGACCTTAGACTCTGCATTTTTCTGATGAGAACATGAGAAGGAAGGTCAAAGAGGCCGAAGGACTATTCAAAGTCAAAGTGCTAAGAAGTGGCCAGCTCTGAGTGAGATATCATCTTTCCTCAGAAACAGCATCTGGTTAGTGACCCATCAGATTCCGCAAGGACACCCGTGAAGACCTTCAACCTTATCTTATTCCAAAGATACCTCATCGGCTGGATGCATTTTAAAAGATATATTATTTTCCATCTCTCCAGACTTCAGAAAGCATTCCTCATTAAAAAATGTACCATTATTCATTTGTTGAAAAGTATTTGGTTTTACTGCATCAGTAATATGATAAACCAAATTTAAAAAAAAACTAAAAAAAAAAAAAACTGGGCCAGGCTGGTCTCCATTTAAAGTAACAGGCTGCCTTGCCACGTCTGACCTCAGTCAGTGCAAGCTGTGTCTGGCACAAAGCAGGCTCATTAATACTGAATGAGTGAATGAATGAATGAATGAATGGACGGACGAACAAATGAACATAGAGTTTAAGTGGGATGACAAGTACTTTCAAGTAAAATATATTTGTGCAGAAAAAAATTATTTTGGGGGTAATTTTCACAAAATCAGAGCTGGAAGTGCCCTTAGAAAACATCTATTCTGGTCATTCTCAACGCTGGCTCCACGTGAGCATCAGCTGGGATAGGACCCAGGCATCTGTATATTATTTTTAAAGCTCCCCATTATAAAGCCGTTGTTATTGAGATGATTCGAAATTCCTTCTATAAAGATGAAATTGAGGCTTACTCAAACTTACATGCCTTTTTCAGGATAATACTGATAGTTAGGAATAGAATTGAGACAAGTAGGAATAGCACCATTTTTTCCTTAACATAATACACAGCAAATATTTCAAGAACAACAAAATATCATTTTAACTTTGAAACTCTTGGCCATTTTTAAAAATTTGAAACTAAGCTAAAAAATATACCAACGTTTGCACTCTTTCTAGTGTCTCATCAGTCATGAGGTCAGACCTGTAGGTTTAAGGCACTGAACTGTTTTTGTCTGAGATATAAAACAATGAGGTGTACAGTCCACGTCTTTTCAGCTAACTGCCTACCCTAAGCAATTAGCACTCCGGCAGTTCTCTTAATTAATTTAATAATGGGCCTACAGTCAGTGGCTACCGACTATTTAACAAAAAGTCCAAAACACATAACATTGATGGCCCTGACTAGATACGAAATATGAATCCAAATATTTGCCCTCAAGTCGATCAGACGGTGGAGGTAGCACAGGTTGTAAACTATTAAAATCACAGTTACAGTTGGAAAGTACCTTTAATGGAATCGTTTTCAGCTCTCATGATGTCAATGAGGGAGCTCTCCAGGGAGTGCATGTCGAATGTCCGGGGGCGGTCCTGTAACACAAACAGCCACAAACCACGTTTAAAAAAGCATTTCATTACAAGAGAACAGTAAGCTGCACAGGATGGGACACGGGTCAAAAGTGGCCATTTTACTCCCTCTCAGGGCAATGTATATTATTATTACATTTCATTTCTAGCACAAAACATCAAACGCACTAACGTTAAGTACCCGGGGCTCAGCAAAGAGTGATTTGATGTCTAATAATAATTCCAATAGACGCATTACCTTTTGCTAATAAAGAAGAAACAGTAAGGAGTAGTACAGAACATTCAATGGACGTAAAAATAAAATTTGTAATCTTTCTCTGCCCTTAAGATCATGATGCCATGGCAAAGCTTTCCAAACCGGCTCCAGCAGCTCCTGACTGGAGTGGCATCTACACGTGCTATGCAGAATGCTCTATTTTCTTACGAGCCACGATTTAAAACAGCCATCACATGTCCACAAGACCCCCGAGAGCCAGAGCAGTCTTGATTTGGCTGCCATTAAAATTAAAGGGAAGAAAAGGCACGGAGAACACTGCTGGGCTACATCCCAGCATTTCCGGAGTGGAGAGGAATCTTAAATACACACCCGCTGCTCTGACGCTCTTCCGGATGACAGTACTAGCGACAACTGAAATCAATGCCTAGCCTGATAAGTGAAAAGTTGGAGATGGAAACATTTTCAAATCAGATTTTGAGAGGAGGCAGTGATACTCACTTCCATCGCATCTTAAGCATAAGTACACGCACACAGACCCAGCCAGCGTAGGAAAGGAAAAGGAATTATAAGCAGGATTCCATACTCTCCGGTGATATTGTCTCTGACATTAGATTTTAACTCAAAGATCTTCAGACACAGCGTACGGAGGATTTTTAGGCTCCATGAATTCAGAAGGAAAAGCCTCAGCCGTCTGCTGACGCAGACTAACAGCAAGGCACAGTGCCATGCCCTTGCCATCCTTAGCCTCGCAGTCCTCCCCACCCTCACAACCCCACCTTCTGACCAGTTAGAATGATTATCAACCACTTTACACTCGTCTAACATTTTTCTTCTTGTCACGCTTTGCTAATCCCAAGGGTTCAAAAGCTATACATTTTGTCAGTCTTTCTGTTCTCGGAGAGGGTGTATGTTTCTCATGTTTAATTTACACCCTCTAACTCGGTGGCTCCCAACGTGGGGCACGGGCAATTTGATGTTTAAGGGGGGCAATTTGAGAACGAGTTATGAACAGGGAATTTTTTGCATGTCTTATGGTCTAGGGGCCTCATGTACAGTATATCAATACATATTGTGACATATTTATGCATTTCAGTTCTCTATTACGTTTTGAAACTTTATTTGCTATTTTTTCCTATCACTTCATATTATTACTTTTTTTTTAACAATTTCTTAGTGATCTCTTCTGCAGTCCTTCAACTGTCCCTTCGCTTCTTTATCTTCCTCTTTCCTGGGCGCCATGCTCTTTGGAAGCTTGTTTAGACCAAGTTCATGGCCTTTTGGGCTTCCTCCATGTGAATAGGAGTTCACTTTCTGAATAAGAATTCTCTGTCACCGGGTTGGGGCATCAGGATGTTAGAGATGCTTAGGTGGGGCGTGGCCAAAGAAAGGTTGGGGACCACTACTCTAACTGATCGTTTCTGTCCATTTTTAGCCTCCGATTAAAAACAAACAAACATAAAATCTAAGTGTTTCTGCCACTAGGCAGCAGGCGGAGGAGCAGACACTAATAAATAAACTTGAGGAATCCTAACTCCACCAACATGGTTTCCCCCCAACAACCGAAAGGCCAGATCAAGAGTGTTTTGATTCCCACAGCTCATTCTTTGATTTTGCCTTTTATGATTGAGAGTTGGGCCACACAACATAACCGCTGGTGTATTTTCTAGCATCTGCTCCCAGAAGGCAGACTATAAGACAGAAGCCTGGGTAAGTGGCAGCTCTTCCTGACGGATGATGAGCTGATGACCAAACCTTGAACATCAGCAGAAACGGCTGGCATGCGCTCAGACACCACCACTGGCGAGTCACATGAATGTGGGCCCTCTCATCTCTAGATCTTTCCCCTGATCTGAGAAAGGAAAGAGTTTGATGAGATCTTGAATATCCCCTCCCTAGCTCCAACATATACTTGTATTCTAGCTTTCAGATGGCCTTAGTTTATGTTTTGCCAAGAGTCACAGTTTATATTGGTTTATGGCACGAACCAAAAAATGTGAGAATTACTAATCAAAATTTATCACGCGAAGCTGGGGTCCCTCACAGATTCATGCCAAATAACAAGCTTAAAAAATCAACTTAAAACATTTCATTGAGGGGGCTGTCTTGATTTCACAAAAAGGTCAAAGAATCTACGATGAAACAAAAGAACACCAGCAGCTATATTCGCTTCACCACTGCCAGTTTCTCTGGGCGGCCTACAGGGAGAAAAGGAGAAAGCAGAACTGCCCTTTATTGAGCAGCTACTAAGTACCCACCTTCTTCTAGGCACTTTATTCATACTGTCTTAATGATTCTCAAGCCTCTTTATAGCTTATGTTCCGTTACTCACATTTTAATGATAAAAACTAAGGCGAAGGAAAAGCCACAGTGTACTGCCCAGGTAGAACATGGCATAATTCAGCAGGTTAATCGGGAGTCAAGTCCAAGTTTCACTCCGAAGTAGGCAGTGCTTCCTCGGATAAAGTGATGGCCATGGCAGTCAAAGGACCACACTAATAAATGAGACACTCTGCTGTGAGGGTCCAGGGGTGGGAGGGGGGCAGGAATGTGCTGGCTACTGTCTGACAAACACTGGGCCCTCAAATATTACTCATTAACTGAGAGAAATAACAAAATATAAAGAGCAATCCAGAATGATATCAGCGATACTAAAAACATAAGAAGAGAATGAGAAGCCTTATCTTCCCCTGCTGAAATGACAGACAGATTTGCACAAATTAGTGACCCCTCACCAATGTGTCTCTAGGCCAGTGGTCGGCAAACTCTCGAGTCCACAGAGCCAAATATCAACAGGATAACGATTGACATTCTTTTGAGAGCCACATTTTTTAAACTTCAACTTCTTCTAATGCCACTTCTTCAAAACAGACTCGCCCAGGCCGTGGTGTTTTGTGGAAGAGCCACACTCCAGGGGCCAAAGAGCCGCATGCGGCTCGTGAACCGCAGTTTGCCGACCACTGCTCTTGGTTATCCACTGGTAATCACGGGAATTGAAGTGGTAGTAACAGTAATAATAATAATGTCAGCAGCTAGCATTTATCTAGCTCTAATGATTTACATGTCTAGTCTTATTTATTACTCACAAAAATCCCGTATAATTAGGCATATTTAGTTACTGTCCCATTTCACAGATGAAGAAACTGCAGCTCAGAGTGATTAATAATTTATCGGTATCAGGTAAAAGTAGAGGCAGAATCTGAAGGAGGAACTAAGCCTTACGATGCTAGAAAATGCAGCTTAATAATCATGAATGAAAATAAAAGAGCATCCATTATTTTCAAGGCTCAGCAAAGCAAACTTGGTCACAATGCTTCGACCTCATTTTATGTTGTAACCTTAATTGTTATATTTAATACAGTGGTACCTCGAGATACGAGTTTAATTCATCCCGTCACCTTGAGGCGTGGGAAACTATGAGACGCTCGAGTCGTGGTAAACGGGTGGGTCGTGTGCAGCCGGCTGATCCGCGCGATGACTCCTATCTCAACTGTTGCTCGTCTTTCAAAGCAAAAATCGCTCACTCGACGGCTCGTATCTCAAAAATCTCGTATGTTAGGG
>PVJN01016869.1:0-41596 GCA_004026805.1 Lasiurus borealis | reverse complement strand
TATTCTATTGCATGAATGTTGCAGTTTCTCCTTTTGAAATTCTGCACAGTTAGATGCCTAAATGATCATTTTCCACTCCCTCTTGCTGTCTGGACTTCTACAGTAAATCCATGAGGTAGTTTCATGCTACGATCCCCATGGCACAGATCAGGAACTCAAGGTTGAGGTCAATCAAATGTCAAGTCAAATTTACACTTCTGATAAGTCAACTCCTGGAATGAGGGAACGGTCGGAGGAGGCTTAAACTATTTCTTTTCTATATTTAATAAACTCCGCTGGAAAGGAAGGAAAAGGAATGGCGATTCTAATGCCACGTCAACACAGCACTCAAACATGACTTGTTTTCCACTGTTGTAGCGACAGGGCTGAAGGGCAGGGTGCTGGCAGGTAGCATGTGTTAAGCAAAAATATATTAAATTGCGGAGCTGAAAAGACACGGGGACCAAGTCTCAGGACGTTCTAAGGCAGTGGTTCTCAACCTTCCTAAGGCCGAGACCTTTGCATACAGTTCCTCATGGGGTGGTGACCCCCAATCATAAAATTTTGCTACTGTGATGCATCATGATGTAAATATCTGCATTTTCCGATGGTCTTAGGTGACCCCTGTGAAAGGGTCATTCGACCCCCAAAGGGGTCGCTACCCACAGGTTGAGAACCGCTGTTCTAAGGTAAGTTGTCCCACACAGAGTCCTGGATCCGAACGTACATGATCCAATAGGGAACGAGAACCAAAGATGCTGAGAGTGAGAAGACAGACTGCGGGCTCTGAGTGGTTGGTTCATTGTTATTGGGATTCACAGAGAACCCTCTTTGCCATGCAAGCAGAATATATTTTTGAAGCATATTTTGGTTTTAGTAAAGCAAGTATTTAAGACACATGGTAAAAAAAAAAAAAAAAAAAGTAGATTCTCTATTGTTCAGAGTTATGTGGCCACTGGAACATGGGGATTTGACGGTCTCCTTGCGAAAGACTGACACACCCCAACCACATAAAACTCAAAGGGGTGAGTGAGTGTGTGTGTGTGTGTGTGTGTGTGTGTCCACAGCTGGAAACAGGAGAAAGGTCAGAGTCAGCCCACAGGCCTCAAGTTTGTGGGGTTTTCAGCAGGAAAGAAAACATTGGTGATCTTCAGTTTTATCCCCAATGAATAAAGGCCTTTCCACGTTGCCCCTACAGAGTTACAAAATATTCCCCAGATTTGCCAGGTGGGATGAGGCCCAGACACAAAGACAGACCGAAGCTTAGTTGGACTGGCAGTTTGGGGGCAGGGTCTTACTCAAGTGGGGAGAGGGTACCCTAGCTCAGGAGTTCTCCCAGCTGGCTGCTCACGAGAATCCACAGGGAAATTGAAAACGGCCTGATGCTCAGCACCAAGCGTAGAAGCAGAAGGAGGCTAGTCTCCCAGGTGATGCTAATCTGTAGCCATGAGGTCACAGCAGATGTGGACAAGGTCGTCTACCTCCTCAGAGTGAAGTACACGTGGTCCCCCAATGAGTGAAGACACGCTGACCTTTTCGCTATTTTGAAAAATGTAATCCCCACTTAGTCATCGCTCTCATTAAAGGCCTGGCACACATCAGGAGCTCATTCATAATGAATGACTAAATGAGTGAACGGTCACCGGCTAGCAAAAATATTACAATAGAATAAGCTCTCCCTTTCCTGCTCAGATCCCTCCGATCTGCATAATATTTGATGAGCCGTTCAACGTTTCATGAATCATCATAAAGAATTGATGAGAGAGTTGCAAAAGATAGATGTCTACATCTAAAGTATACATCACGCTGCAATTCCTAGATTTGGTAAGTCACTTAGGATATATCCATCCAATGGAATTCTATGTAGATATTATAATAAGGTGATAGGTTATTTTTCCTTTACTTCTTCTTATTCTTTTTTTTTTAAATAAAGAAGACTGCTTGGAAGAGGCTCAAGGGAGAAAGGGAGGGGAGAAATTGAAGACAGGCACCATCAATAGCTCTTTTATTAAAGCTGATTTTGAGAGGGAGAGGAACATCAATGGAAGGCACCCATCAGCTGCCTCCTGCATGTCCCCTGCTGAGGATTTAGCCCACCACCTAGGCACGTGACCTGACCTGGAATTAAACCCGCAACCTTTCGGTGCATGGGACAACATCCAACCAACTGAGCCACACCATCCAATTTTATTCAAGGGAGGGCATATACATTTTGTAGGGCTGTATCTGTCCAATTCTGCCTGTAACAAACACCCCAACACCCTAAAATATCAATTATAAGACAGACAAGTAGTATAAAGTAAAACTCTGGAGAACATCAAAGGAAAATGGCCATGCATCTGCTCTTTAATGTTTTCCTACGATATATTAAAATAAAAACAAAGTTTCAGTCTCTTCACAAGTAGTAATTTATATTCTCTGGATTTTTTCAGCCACAACAACTGAATTCTCTTTTCTGATTTTTGCTGCAGCTTCTGCTTTGTAATCATATGGACAGTATTTTTTAATGTACAAAGCCATCCATGCCATATTATTGATAGAGAAAGAACAAATTAAAAACAGCATGGATAAAAATATAACGTTGGTTTCATACACAAATTGTGTGTGTGTGTGTCTACACAGAAAACTTTGGGAGGTATACACACTAATGTAGTTTAAACACTAGTGTGATGACGTATGGAAGTGGTAAAAATAAGGATGGCTTTCATTCTCTGTTTATAGCTTTTCACCATTTTCAACTCAGGTTGTTTTAACATTATAATTTCTGCCGAGACCGGTTTGGCTCAGTGGATAGAGCGTCGGCCTGCAGGCTGAAAGGTTCGAGGTTCGATTCCGGTCGGGGCCTGTACCTTGCTTGTGGGCACATCCAGTTTGGGGCGTGCAGGAGGCGGCTGATCGATGTCTCTCTCTCTCTCATCGTTGTTTCTGACTTTCTATCTCTCTCCCTTCCTCTCTGTAAAATATATTTTTTTAAAAAATTACAATTTCTTCTTTTGTAACTTTTATCTTCCAAAGTTGGAGAGGCTATAGCCCATCCCCATTTCAGGTCCATCCTGATTTCAGAACCCTCACCACTTGTGAATAGAGTCAGACCCAGACACAACAGTGGAAAGGGAGAAGTTGACCTTTAGTGACATTTTCCCCACCTGAGTCAGCCTCCACTATTTATGTTGGCCATTTCCCTCCCCCTCGGGCTCCCGCCAGTAATTTCCCATCAGAAACTGATAAGTTCCTTGGACCCAGTCCGCCCACTTACATCACTAAAAGCTACTGTACTAGATTTATTGGGGTGACCTTGGTTAATAAAATTATATAGGTTTCTGGTGTACAGTTCTATAACACATCCTCTGTGTGTGTATTAAGGGTGGATAAATGGTGGCGGAAGGAGACTTGGCTTTGGGGAGTGAACTCATAAAGCCTGTTTCTTCAGGACATCTGCTTCCAGACGGAATGCGGCTCGGTTATCTGGTGTAACTATTTCTTCATGCAAATTAGCATCAGGCCTGTAGTCACTCAGAGGGACAGTTGCATTTTGAGGCAAATATCAAAACACAGAAATGCCCCTAAAATATCATGAGAGCTTTCAGAAGCAGAGCCATGCTGAGGACCTGCTAGGCGGAGAGGTGGCATATTTTTAGTAAGTACCAACAGCAATGGCAGCTGGAAATGTCTGGGTGCTTTCTGGATCTGATACTGCACTAAACACTTATAGGGTTAAGGAATAAAAATATTATAAACAGTCAAAACCGGTTTGGCTCGATGGATAGAGCATCAGCCTGTTGACTCAAGGGTCTCAGGTTCGATTCCGGTCAAGGGCATGTATCTTGGTTATGGGCACATCCCCAGTAGGGGGCGTGCAGGAGGTGGCTGATCGATTTCTCTCTCATCGATGTTTCTAACTCTCTCTCCCTCTCCTTTCCTCTCTGTAAAAAAAAAAATCAATAAAATATATTTTTAAAAAATATTATAAACAACACTTCGATGCATGTATTATGACTATGCCCAATTCACATAGGAGAGAGCGGAAGTCGAGGGGCTAAAACCTTGCCCAAGGGCATAAAAACACTAAGTGGCAGAGCTGGGATCAGACCGCAGGCAATGGGTTCAGTTTCTGCTCTCTGACGGGGGTACCAGGTTGTGTTATGTGATCGCTAGAGCTTCAATTGAATTCAGTCCTCTGCACTGATTGGGTTAGTTTCTGGGGTGCATAAGATATCACTGGGGTTCTCTCGGGGCCAATACTGATGTACCAATTTATTCCAGCCATCGAGAGAGAAAACCAAAATTCGCAAGTATTTTTTATCTTCTGGGCTAGTGGCTGTGAAAGGGAGGTCCCTGGACCAGCATCACCTGAGATTTTAGAAGAAATGCAAGTTCTCAAGCCCCAGCCCAGCCCTACTGAACCATCCTTGGGAGGGGGTCTAGAATTGGGGTTTTCAGAGGTTTTCCAGGTGGGAATCACTGGGCTGGGCATCATATCATGTGTTTCTTGTTTAATCCCCACACCAGATTTTTTTTAAATATATTTTATTGATTTTTACAGAGAGGAAGGCAGAGGGATAGAGAGAAACATCAATGAGAGAGAGAGAGACATCAATCAGTTGCCTCCTGCATGCCCCCTCCTGGGGATGTGCTCACAACCAAGATTCATGCCCTTGACCTGAATCGAACCTGAGACCCTTCGGTCCGCAGGCCGATGCTCTATCCATTGAGCAAAACCAGTTTCGGCTCACACCAGATTTTTAATGTCAGCTCATAATTCCATAGAAGGAAACTGAGGCATGGGGAGCAAAACTAACATTCCCTGAAAGGCATAGTGATGCGGCTGGAAATCTAATCCACATCTGTAGAGGTTCCTGCTGAGCTGTGTGAAAGGGACAGAGCACAGCTTTTGACTACTTCAGTGCAATCCTCTTTTGTTAGCATGTGTCTGCACCTTTAAAATACTCTACAAAGAGGTATCAAGGAACCTTCCTCGGGTGGCTCAGTTGGTTGGAGCACCATCCCATGTACCAAAAAGGTTGTGGGTTCGAATCCTCATCAGGGCACATACAGGAGGCAACCCATTGATCTCTCTCTCTCTCTCTCTCTCTCTCTTTTTCTATCTCTAAAAAATCAATAAAACATATCCTCGGGTGAGGATAAATACAATAAAAAAAGACATACCAAGGAATGCAACTTCATGGGAAACTAAGATACATGCGGGCACTTAGCTCAGTACAATCTGCTTATGAAAGGATGCTGTGGTGTCATTAGATTCTGGGATGCAGACCAAGAAAACGCACACCGAGCAAACAAACAAACACACAAAGAACAAAAACGGTGGTGCAGGAAGGAGGTTTGACTTGGGCTGGCGAACAAACAACGCCACGTCCAGATGATGTACCACAGAATTATACACCTGCAACACGTCATTTTATTAACCAAAGTCACCCCGATAAATTGTTTAAACGCGGCTCTTAGCTTAACTGCCGCACGGTAATGGAGAGTTGCCGGAGAGTTATTCGCACCACAGATGCTGCGAAGATCGGTGCTGATCCTGGGGGTTGCTACATCACCCCGCCGCACCACAGCCGCCGGTCCTCGTGCCCACAGACATAAGTCCTCCCTCCGCGATGTCTGATGCCGGCGACAGCACTATAAATCGAAGCTAATGGAGAAAATGCAACTCGGCCATTCAGACCTTCTGAGAGTATTCCAAGAAATACAAAATGAATCTCTATTGTTTTGTGCAATAGAGATCGCAGGCATGCACACGCATGCGCGCGTGAACACACACACACACACACACACACACACACACACACAGGACTTTATTCTGGGTGGGCTTCGTTTGGAGAGCCAGATTAGGGAAGGTAATCAAGTACATTTCCCTTCTACCTAGTAAATAAGTTAAATGGTCCCTGTGGTCATTCATTAAAACTTTTATGGTATGTTCATCCATTACCAAACAGCTTGAACAAAAGCAGAGGTAAATTAACTTCCTCAAAGCCCACACGGCTTGCCAAGAGGAGTGTGCGCGGAGCCGTCTCGTTGGTTTAAAGTTCATCCAAAACGCGATTAGCTCAGAGTCCAATTTCCAACCGTCAAGGGGAATATAGACGATGGCAATTTCGGATCATTATCATGACATTCCGATGCAAATGGCCACAATTTAATTCATTATCGCTAACGTTACGTCTTGATTTTGCTACCAACTGGTGACTGACATTTCCAGGACTACAAGAAGCAAATGCTAATTAGACCGCGGTGTGCTCTTACCCTTTCTCCATTTGCTGCATGTTCACGTCTTTGGGGAGAATGCTGGAGGCTACTTTGGGCCAGCTGCCTGGCCCTTGACACTCTGTCCCCCTGCCCTCAGCCAGGCCACCTCCCTGGGACAAAACCGAGCTCCTGTGGGTGTCCACGCTGTGCACTGTGCCTGTGGAATGGATCCTCGGTAATGCGATTACTCCCTAAACCACCCACCCCGCTGAATGTAGGACATGGAGAAGTGGCAGAGCATGGGCATTAACCTACAAACAGCCTGCCCCACAAGTTCAGGTTTGCCTTTAGGTCATAGAGAAAGGAAAGAAGTGACTTTCCATGCTCATCTTTGCATCATCAGAGTTGAATAAATGACTCATCTCTGAAATGACGTCAGGAGGGAACTGCCTCTGTTCCTGTCATTCATGCTCAGGTGGGCTCTACTCATCTCTGAGAGCATGCCTTTCACCCTCAGTGTGAGATGAGGAGTTGTGAAACTCTCCTACAGCTCCAGTGAAAGGTGTAAGGTGTCCAGATAAAAGCAATCGTGCTGAGACCGGTTTGGCTCAGTGGATAGAGCGTCGGCCTGCGGACTGAAAGGTCCCGGGTTTGATGCCGGTCGGGTGCATGTACCTTGGTCGCAGGCACAACTCCAGTAGGGGGTGTGCAGGAGGCGGCTGATCGATGTCTCTCTCTCATCGATGTTTCTGACTTTCTATCCCTCTCCCTTCCTCTCTGTAAAAAATCAATAAAATATATTTTTTAAAAAATAAAAATAAATAAAAGCAATCGTGAGTATAAAAGTGAAGATTCTCAGGTCTTTGAGCTAAGATTTAGGGGAAAAAAAAATCTAACACCTGCATTTTATCCCCTCTCCCTGATAGGACACAAACATTCTGTCTTTAAGACAATGTCTAACTCCAGAAGGTCCGTGCCTATGTCACTTATTCTCTCATTATTTTATTTTGCTACAGTGATTTTAATGATAAGTGGTCATTATGCACCAGCTCCAGTCCCCAGGAATTGGCTTTGCCTATTGAATTTCCAAAACAATCCTGCAAGATATGAATTCAGGTACCAATTAGGTAGATGAGTTGGCCAGTGCAAATGGTAACTGTGACCCCAGTTAGCCAAGTGATGAGTATCTTCCACTGGCTGCTCTACCTTCTGAGCATCACCATCCACTTCCCTACCTGTATTTTTCACTTCCCAAGTTAACTCTTCGCATGTCAAGCCTTAGGTCAGGGTCTGGTTCTGGGGAACCCAAATTGAGACAACAAGAAGATGGTATGATTCAGGAATCAAAAAATTTACCTGCCCTACGTGATCCAGGTGGAATGAATAAATAAACTATCCCAATATTACTAGAGCCAAAGGTAGACAGAGTCATAGATAACAAGGGATTTTATTAAATGAATAGATTTTAAATGTTTAAATCAAACATTTTAAATAGATTTAAAATGTTTGATTTAAAATGAAACCGGTTTGGCTCAGTGGAAAGAGCATGAGCCTACAGACTGAAATGTCCCGGGTTCAATTCCAGTCAAGGGCATGTATCCTGGTTGCAGGCACATCCCCAGTGGGGGGCGTGCAGGAGGCGGCTGATCGATATGTCTCTCTCTCTCTCATCGATGTTTCTAACTCTCTATCCCTCTCCCTTCCTCTCTGTAAAAACTCAATAAAATATATTTTTAAAAAATAAATAAATAAAATAAAATAAAATGTTCTGCTCTATCCTGAAACCCAGCTGGGCTGGGAAAGCATTTCTCCTGTAACCTGACTGATACATGTTCAACTCCATTACAATGGAAGGCGCCCGGCACAGTGACAGTTCGTGTGCTTAACTTGGAATTGGGCTATAGAACGTTGGCACATGGAAGACCATTGCTATCCTTCTCATGCTTAACACGGGATGCAGCCCTCGAAAGCATGAACCTGAGCTCCACAAAGGGAACACTTCTCCATAACCACCTCCCAGACCTGGTTTTCCTCGTCCATCATCTAATCATGAGCAAACGCGGCTTTAATGACTGGCCATTTCAGGCGGAGGGGAGAAAATGAGTCTTCCCGTGTCCACGCGCCACTGTTTCCCTCCTCTGAAAAACTCAGTGTCCCGCTGGCAGTGAAGGGGCCCTGGCACCGGGGACTCATAGGAATTTGAAGGCCTGCTTTGTGTTTGTAAGTTAATCTTCCTTTGTCCTCCCTCTCAGCCGGCGGATCCAATTTCATCATAACACAACTCATCTCCCGTGTTTTTGAACTTGGCTTTGGATTGGGGATCATTGTGTCTTTTGCCTTCAGATGTCTCGCTTTGATGTATCCCATTTCAAAGGGAGAGATAAAAACCCAAAGTTCACGCGCCCGATGGGGCGTCCTTTAAAGCCAAAAGGGAAATGTGGGTCCTCTTTGTGGCACACAGCAGCCCGGATTCGCTTTGAGATCCTTCTCTTGAAAGTCCCTGGGCAAGTGCAAAATGGCTTTCGGTGATTTATTTGGTGCCACTGTCGGAACAGAATTGCTCTCGCTCCCTCCATTGCACAAAAGTTGTGGGAGTGAAGCAGGGCAGAGACCTCTGGGAAATAGGTTCCCTCATTGCCTTTTCCTAATTACTAGCCATGTAGCTAAGCTGTTCAGCACTAATGGCTCCGCTGGGGATACACAGCATCTCTATAGATATCTCTCTTTGGAGGTCTAAATCTGGGCAGCAGGAAGGCGGGGTCTATTCAAACCCACATCCCTAGCTCCCTTTCTCCCTCTGAACTCAACTCCAATTATACAGGGGGAAAAGCTGTATATTTTTCTATGAGATGTAACACATTTCACCTTCTAAAGCTGTGTTCTGTGGGTCCATCAATCTGCCACTCTATGTGGCTCTTCAATTTCCTATCATCTAGAGGAAATCTCTTTCTAAATACATGTTCCTCCTCACCTTCCACTTGCATTTCCACGGGGATGCCTAAGTTATTATTTATCTTCATATCCTCGGTGCCTACAGCAAAATCTGGAATATATTACTCACCCAATCAATGACTGAATTAAATGTTAATCATTTATTCTTTGCCACCTCTTCCTTTCTTTAAGCATATTCACAACTATCCTGTCTTGCTTCTATGCCCTCCAAAATAATTCATCTCGGGAATGGCACATCCCTTCCTATCTTCTTCCCCACTTTTAGGGCCAAAGAAGGGAGCAAGTGACCGATCTTCTAAAGATAAGGAGCGTTACCTCAGCCAAAGCTGACACTCTCAGCTCCACTCTCACGCCTCCCTTCCTTGATGTCAGGTCAATAGCCTGACCCTGCTATGGTTCCCACAGGCAGAATCTCCCCTGGGGTTTTAACGGCAGCAATGGTATAATTGAGCATCACTGGAATCTTCAATTGCTGGCGAGCTAATGTTTTATTGACCATTTATAAAATATTTTCTAAGCGCTCAACCTGCCAGGCATTACAGCGGACACTTTAAAGGATGTTTGATCAATCAGACAGCCGTCCCACACAAAATCAACGAAGATTCCAGAAAGAAAATAAAACATGTGGCCGTGGCTAGATGTCCATGCCTCCTGGGGGGAAGTGATTTATCTCATAAAAGAGCTTCGAAGTAAAGTACTGCTGGGAGAGGGATCTAGGCCAGCTCAGGGCATCACAGAAAGCTTCAAACGGGAGGTGGCGTTTGGACAAAGCCTTGAAGGAAATGAATTAATAGGTGAGCCCTTTTCAGTGGCATGCTCTTAAACAAGAAATTAAAAGCTCTGATTTGTTGCATTTGATCATTTCTGTGTTGTAAATACCCCTATCGTGGCCAGCAACCAGCTATCAACATTCCTGAAAAGTTAGCAATTAGCTCTCCTGAGCCAGCTCCCAACACACCACTGCTTAATGACTTTCATCTCAGGCAACTCCTCTTATGAATTCAAAGCTGTGTATGAAACTGAAAGGATCCAGCCATCCCCATACTGAAGGACATATTGCTGCACTGAAGGAGAAGTGGGTCAGGGAAGAGGACCAGATGACCCCTGAAGTGCTCTTAGCAACCCCATTTACCATTGCACTTAATTAAGATATCTAGGAATAAACTTATCTAAAGAGGTAAAAGACCTATATGTAGAAAACTACAGGACACTGAACAAAGAGATAGAGGCAGATGTAAACAGATGGAAGAACACATTTATGGATTGGGAGAATCAACATCATCAAAATGTCCATTCTACACAAAGCAATCTATAGATTCACTGCAATCCCCGTTAAAATACCAACGGCATATTTCACAGACCTAGAACCAATTCTCCAAAAATTCATCTGATATTAAAAAAAGACCCTGAATAGCTGCAGCAATCCTGAGAAAGAAGAACAAAGTAAGTGGGATCTCAATACCAGATTTCAAGCTGTATTACAAAGCCACTGTTCTCAAAACAGCCTGGTACTGGCACAAGAACAGGCATATGGATCAATGGAATAACATAGAGAAGCCAGAAATCAACCCAAACCACTATGCCCAATTAATATTTGACAAAGGAAGCTTGAACATACAATGGAGTCAAGACAGTCTCTTCAACAAATGGTGTTGGGAAAATTAGACAGATACATGCAAAAAAATGAAACTAGACCACCAACTTACACCACACACAAAAATAAACTCAAAATGGATACACGACTTAAACATAAGACGGGAAACCATAAAAATACTAGAGGAATCCACAGGCAGCAAGATCTCAGACAAATGACAAAGGAACTTCTTCACTGATACTTCTCCGAGGGCAATGGAAAATAAAAAGAAAATAACCAAATGGGACTGCATCAAAATAAAAAGCTTTTGCACAGCAAAAGAAACCATCAACAAAACAACAAGAAAGACCATTACTTGAGGGGATATATTTGCAATGTTATCACCAATAAGGGTTTAATCTCCAACATTTTCGGGGAACTCATACAACTTAACAAAAGGAAGATAAATGATCCAATTAAGAAATGGACAATGGACCTAAATAGAAACTTTTCGAAAGAAGACAGAAGGAAGGCCAAATCAAAACAACAATGCGGTACATCTCACACCTGTCAGAATGTCTATCATCAACAAATCAACAAAAGACAAGTGCTGGTGAGGATGCGGAGAAAAAGGAACCCTCGTGCACTGCTGATGGGAATGCAGACTGGTGCAGCCACTGTGGAGAACAGTATGGAGTTTCCTCAAAAACTAAAAATGGAACTCCCATTTGACCCAGTAATACCACTTCTAAGAATATATCCCAAGAAGCTAGAAACACCAATCAGAAAGGATATATGCACCCCTATGTTCATAGCAGCACAATTCACCATAGCTAAGATTTGGAAACAGCATAAGTGCCCATCAGCAGATGAGTGGATTAAAACACTGTGGTACATCTACACAATGGAATTCTATGCTGCCATAAAAAAGAAGGAATTCCTACCATTTGCAACAACATGGATGGAACTGGAGAGCATTATGCTCAGTGAAATAAGCCAGTCAGAGAAAGATAAGTATCACATGTTCTCACTCAATTGTGGAAAATAATGAACAACATAAACGGATTAACAAAAACAGTTCAAGAGACAGAGAAACATGCATCAGATCATCAAACCTCGAAGGAAAAGTAGGGGAGTGTGGGGTTAGGGGGAGCGATTAACCAAAGGACTTGTATGCATGCATATGGGCATAACCAATGGACACAGACAACAGGGGGGTGAGGGCATAGTGGGAGGATGCAGGGAGGTAACGGGGGAATAAGGACGCATATGTAACACTTTAATCAATAAAGAAATTTTTAAAAATAAAAGAAAAAATAAAAAGGAAATAACAATAATTTGTAAACAAAAAAATGAAAGTGATATAAATAGGTAAAAAAAAATGGAAATGTGATAATATGTACCCATCTTTCAAATGTAGGAACTCATAGATTTAGGAATATTAAGCCTATAGGACTTTCTATAAAGATATTTTTTTAAGCCGAAAACGGTTTGGCTCAGTGGATAGAGCGATGGCCTGCAGACCGAAAGGTCCCAGGTTCGATTCTGGTCAAGGGCACATATCTTGGTTGCGGGCACATCCCCAGTAGGGGGTGTGCAGGAGGCGGCTGATGGATGTTTCTCTCTCATCCATGTTTCTAGCTCTCTAGCTCTCTCCCTTCCTCTCTATAAAAAAATCAATAAAATATATAAATTTTTTTAAAAAGATATTTTTTAAAAGATAATCATGAAAGGAAGAATGACGTTGAGAGAGAAGAGGTCTGAGTATTTCTCTACAAAATCCAGTTTGGCTGGAAGTCAGAGTTTTGTTGGGCATTGCCTGATGTTGAGGAAGAAGTTGACAAAGGTAATGCAGGCTTCTTCATGTGCTTGTCATTTTCGCTTACTAAGCCGAAGGCTTTATTTCTCCAGCAAATTCCTTTTTTTTTTTTACTGTGATGGGCGTGATCATGAAAATCCTCCTGGCAGTAAGCTCCGTGAAGGTTCCTTGGCAGAACTGACTATAAATATTGCCCATATGCCACATTTCAATATTTTGCTTTGAAACAAGTAGCCGAAAAGCTCAGGAAATATTTCCAGAACAGACCGTCGTTCTGGTCCCCTCAGCTGGCATCCTCAAGAGCAGGCTCTACGGTCTCTCTTGCTGCTATGACCCTGGGCATGAGGCTGAGATACTTTCCAGGTTACGCTGCTTAGTGGCAAGCCCTCCTCAAACGAGCAGAGTTGTATAATCAGTATTTCTTTAGCAGATGAGAGTGTGGACTGTTTGAACGCCAACATCCCTCATCGGTCACTAATGCTATGAATCTCTGAGCCATTGAGCTCTGAGAAAACTAAATAAAGGAGGAAAAGGTATGGTGGTGGGTATGTATTGGCTTCTAAATGTGATCTGCTCGTTGACTTCAGAAGGTGTCGGATCAGCCAACTTCTGCATTTCCGGTCAGCTCTAGAAATCTAGAAACCTACTGTCAAAGAGAGTTTGTGCTGGCATTGGGCTCTATCTAAAAGACTGGGAAACTACATTCATTCAATAGCATTTAAGAAACATCGATTGCCTTCCGTGAGGCACCTCCGAAAATTGACATCAGGGACTCAGGAATTAAAGAGGAATGATCTCTGTGTTAATGCTCACTGTTGGGGAGGAAAACCACCACTGAAATGTGTTGTGTTAGTACAGAGCTCCTTCGGCATTCCCACCTATGAGATACGGTCTCCTAATGGTTGTTAGAAAATACAGTGGTACCTCGAGATACGAGTGCCCTAACATGAGATTTTTGAGATACGAGCTGTCGAGCGAGCGATTTTTGCTTTGAAACATGAGCAACAGTTGAGATAGGAATCATTGCACGGATCAGCCGGCTGCACACGACACACCAGTTTACCTCAACTCGAACGTCTCATAGTTTCCCACTCCTCAAGGTTATGGAACGAATTAAACTCATATCTCGAGGTACCACTGTATAATAATTAATCAGGACATTTAAAGATGGGTCAGATGAGCCTAGTCACTCCTTAGGTGGCCTTGACCGTACAGCAGGTTATGCTACAGAACACAGATCTATCAACCCACCCTGTAGGTCTTCATTTCGGCTGACCCCATCTTTGCTGATTCACGAAGGTGCCTTCAGTGTCATCCCAAGAACCACCTCAGACATTATCATCGGGTGGAAAAGGGTCTTACTCCCGGCTCCCCCATTACTAAGTGAGATATGGCACAGTTTGCATCAATCTCACTTGCCTAAGGGCAGGGGTGTATTATTTTACCCCCATCACAGGCTCTCAATAAATGTGACTGCTTCGTCATTTTAGTGTTATGTTACATATGCGTGTAGAGCAGTGGTTCTCCACCTCTCTAAGGCCGCGACCCTTTAAATACGGCTCCTCATGTGGTGGTGACCCTCAACCATAACATTATTTTCGTTGCTCCTTCATAACTGTCATTTTACTATTGGTATGAATCGTCATGTAAATATCTGTGTTTTCTGATGGTCTTAAGACGACCCTGCTAGCGGTTCTCCACCTGTGAGTCGCAACCCACAGGTTGAGAAACGCTGCTGTAGACCCTAGTCCAGCCCCACCATACTATCTATGGTCTTATACACACATCATCCTCTTACAACTTTTGAGGATTCGACCCTCACAAGATGACAGATAAACGACCACATATTCTGGAATAATTTTGAATGAGAGCGGGGAGGTAGGGGGAAGGTAAGAGAAAAGGGTGATGGGGCAAAAAATGATCACCCTACTAATTGGCTGTGTGTGTGTCTTGCGAGTTTTATGGACATTTTCCATCTGGGAGTAAATCTCAGGCATGATTCATCCCCAACGTATCAGAGGAGAGGAAAACACACATAAACCAAAGCCCTCATTGGAATTGTTTATTTCTTTTAACTACCTCAGGATTATAGCCAGGGGCTTTCGGCTAATTTATAGGCCAGGAAATACAATAAATAGACGGGTGAAGAGGGTTCCTCTGGGGGTGGCGGGAAAGCAAGCTAAAGCAGGGAGCGCTGTGCAGTTCAATAGGCGCCATCTGCATCGCTAATTAGCACCACACAACCAGCTCGAAGTACTCAAGGCAAGTTTCCGAAGCTCCCTCCCACTGCTCACCCGGCGGACCGCTGTGAGCGCTCCCTCACACAGGAGAGAGTCATAAAAGAGACACGCGTTTCACGAATCTGACCCATATGGGTGCTTCATGAGTACTGTTAAGTCATAAGACAATTACTGAAATCTGAAGCAGTTATAAGAGTAATGATGGGCATATCCTGATTTTAAAAAAAAAATTACCGAGTGATACATGTTTACCGTGTCCAGGAATGAGGGCAAGTACTTTGCACTCATTATATCATTGACTATATTTTCTGGCGTATAAGACGACTTTTTAACCCAGGAAAATCTTCTCAAAAGTCTTATATGCGGGGTATCGTCTTAGAGGGCGAGTATATCCCAAAATCTGTATTTTAACTGGAAGAGTTGGGGGTTGTCTGATACACCTCGTCTTATATGCCGGAAAATACAGTAATACAGTGGTGCCTCGAGATACGAGTGCCCTAATATACGAGATTTTGGGGATATGAGCCGTCGAGCGAGCGATTTTTGCTTTGAAATACGAGTAACATTTGAGATAGGAGTAATCGTGTGGATCGGCCGGCTGCACACGACCCACCAGTTTACCTCGACCCGAGCGTCTCATAGTTTCCCACGCCTCAAGGTTACAGAACAAATTAAACTCATATCTCGAGGTACCACTGTATTTAAAGTCAGTATTACCACCCTCATTTTACAGATGGGAAAAAAAATGTGGAAGAATTGTCCAAAGTCAATTGTTCGTTGGAAAATGGATTGGAGTCCATATCTCTATGAAACCAGAGTCTGTCCTCTTAAATACTGCCCTGGAATAGGGACCCTATGCAGTCTGGGTCCACTTAGCTTTCCACTATCTCCTCGGGCAAACTTCTCTCCAGAACAGTGGTTCTCAACCTTCCTAAGGCCGCGACCCTTGCATACAGTTCCTCATGTGGTGGTGACCCCCAACCATGAAATTTTGCTACTGTGATGCATCGTGATGTAAATATCTGCATTTTCCGATGGTCTTAGGCGACCCCTGTGAAAGGGTCGTTCGACCCCAAAGGGGTCTCTACCCACAGGCTGAGAACCGCTGTTCCAGGTCACATATTCTACACTAGCTAATATGATGCAATAAATTCTCTTTCTGGAGTTCCCTTGCTCCTTCTTCATTCACCTGGTGATCCTCTCTTATTCCTTCTTCAACATCCAGCTCTGATTTTTTCTCAGCCAGGAGTTTTTACTCAAAAATAACTACGTAAGCTAAGTAATTAACCCCATTATTCCTGCCTCACTTCTCAAAACATAAGTCACGGATGGCAGCCTGTCTAAGCTTTCTCCTTCCCCTCCTATCCTCTCTCCCCGGTGGTAATAATGGAAGAAATTTCATATGTGCATGTGTCCACGAATGTATGTTCACGTGTGTGCAAAAAAAAACATAGATCCATATACTTATAACCTTAAAAAACATATCACAAATGCCCTTTTGTGTTAGTATATGTTTCACTTCCTCTAATTATACAGCCGCATTTTGGGGCTAGGTTTTATTTCTCTTCTCCATGCCCCAAACCTCTCCTCTCCCTCTCAGCTCGACATTTTTGTCCGTAATCATTTTTCCTCTGTATTAGCTTTCTATTTCCCCTTTGGCCAAAGAATCAAGTACTCATTACCTGAGGGGTAATTTGGCCAGGCAGAGAGAGAATATCAAATAGTCATCTGGGCTCTGTCCTTAGATTTTTCTTTTTCAAAATTGTGTCTGAAGTTCAACTTCTCTTCCTAGATTTTTTTTTTTTTTTGGCTTCAATTGCACTCTTGGGGCAAGAAATGAGAATGTCATCTCTTAGCTCCTGATGACTTCCAGAACCGGAGACTTTGGCAGGAGAGCACAGCCGCATCCACTGTTGCCCTGGCCATATTGCCACCTGCCTCCTTCTAAGGCTGTGAGTGACACAGCTGTCCTCCATCCTGAGCTGGCCAGTGCGGGCCACACCTTGAACATGGGTGCTCACCCTTCTCTCAGAAAACGGCACCCTGACCAGGGGCCCGCGCAGACAGCCTAGCCCTAACCTCAGCTGTAGCTCCACCTCCTCATCCACGAGGAGAAACAAAACCCAACGTGAGGGAGGGAAGAATATTCCTTTATTCTCTTTTCCGAGCCTTTGGGGGTCTGCAGAGACGTTAACACAAAACAAAACGAACCATGAAAGGGTGCTGGTTTTCGCTCTGAAAATCCGCACCTTTTTAACACGAGGACTCTGCCCTTGAACTTCAAAACCGCGTCCTGCCTAAAAGACCAAAGACACCCCAGGGTTTCTGAGGTAAACTGGGCCTCACGGTGCCTTTGCACTTTCCCTGTCCATTTTCTATTCTCACTTCACATCTATGTGTGTGTGTGTGTGTGTGATCTAGAGAAAGGATTGAACTGAAATGTAAGGAGCCCTCAGAAAGGCATTTATTCAGAGCATTTAAGAGGGAAGCCCTCAGATCTGACAGACTCCCCATTTGTACAACCGGGAAAACAAAGTATGAAGGTAAAAAGGCTGCAGCGAGCGCGGTTTCCAGCCTGCCCGCCGGTAGCTGGGACTCGGGCTTTCTGGTTAGTTACAGATGTGTGTCTTCTTTATTCATTATCGGCTGTTCACGTGTATTGCGAGGCTCTGGGAACCAGCCTCAAACATGTAACATGTATAGTTTGGTTCATGTTTGATATCCCGCACATTAAATAAAAGAGCATTTCTAAAACTCATGCAGGACAAATACGGCAATTATTAGCCCCCACTTCACCCCCAAAATGTAGCTAAATAAGCAGTATGATGGATGTTGCCAGGAACAAGAAATGTAATAGTTAATGCAGTGGAGGCCTGAAAACTGCACTGATTCACTACCGGTATAATATGATATTCATATATTGATAATTGATAATTGATAATCACTCATTTAAGTCAAGGCATTCTGATACTTGACCAATTATAGACACATTGCACTGGAATCTCATCTGGAACTTAACAACGTAGTCTTAAAGTGTCCATTCTACCACAGCATTTCACAGCTGAGAGGCCTTCTGCCCCAAAACACTTGAAAATTTCCCAGGTAGCATTGTTCTGACACATCCATATCCCACCTGAACTAATTTCAAGAAGTATATTACAAACATAGCCAGACTGGCATGGCTCAGTGGTTGAGGCCTTGACCTATGAACCAGGAGGTCACAGTTGGATTCCCAGTTGGGGCACAAATCCGGGTGGCAGGCTCAATCCCCAGGATGCAGCCAATCCATGATTCTCTCTCATCACTGATGTTTCTATCTCTCTATCCCTCTCCCTTCCTCTCTGAAATCAATAAAAGATATATTTTTTAAAAAAAAGAAATATACTCCTTAAGAGCAATTGCATTGATTAACTCTGTCCGGCACTGAAAGTCCAAAGACTAGCTTTGGGGTCTTCAGCAGGCTGGTCACATGCCCCTGGCTTATAGCTTCCTCAGCTATAAAATGGAGATGCTCATTGCTACCTTGCTGACGTGATGTGCTGAATGAAGCTGTACTCTATACGATTGAACTTGCTCGTTGATCCTCCCTGGCACCATTCCATTCACACGGATTCCATAGGAGGCAGACTCTGAGGCTCTGCCACCCAACCTGCTTCCACCCGGCCAGTGTCAGCATTAGCCCGGCATCAAGGCGCACCCCGTTAACTCTTCAAAGCTCATAGATGAAGAGAGGGTTTAGTCTTGCACGGATCCGTAATTACAGTACCAAATCGCTGTGCTATTAGGCAAACATTTGCATTGTATTCCTCTTAAATACTGCGCTAGGGGAATTTAGAATCGAAAGATCTGGAATATTAGGACTTGCACGCTGAATAGTCTCGTGACCTAGAACGAATCGTTTTTGCTCGGCTTCAATTTCCAATTTCGGTAACAAGTGGTATTACCTGCCTATTATGATGCCTGGGACATAATCAGTGTTCATTGATGAAAATAACACCCCAAATGGGCTAACCCTTTCTATTGGCCACTGCAAGGGGTGATTTACATGTGTTATCTTCAATCATGTTCACCATAATGATATGGGGTCAGGATGATTTGTATCCTGACTTATAAAATAAAGATAATGAGGCTCAGGGAGGTTAAGTAATTCTCCCAAGGTCACGCTGCAGATTAGACTACGAACATTTAAACCTCACCTCCAATCCCGTCGCCATCGGAGCTTCTATCTACGGTAATATGCTTCTGTGGCTCATTCAATGACAGAAAGCGTGAGTTCTCTATGCAAGAAGATTTCGTGTGAAGGTATACACATATCTCTTTTATTAAAAAGAACTTCATAAATGAAAAGGGTTACTATTGTCAAATATCTGTTGAGACCAAAAAAAAAATAATAATAATAAAAGTGTCTGGTCAGTGAGGTAAATTCCTACATTCCCTCGGTAGGGTTAGATAATGCCTGAAACTTGCCGAAGCCGGTTTGGCTCAGTGGATAGAGCGTCGGCCTGCGGACTGAAGGGTCCCGGGTTCGGTTCCGGTCAAGGGCATGTGCATTGGTTTCGGGCACATCCCCAGTGGGGGGCATGCAGGAGGCGGCTGATCGATGTAATTATATTTTAAAGTTCAAGTCGATGTAATTATATTTTAAAGTAATTGAGTTTTTATGATGTGCCCTGCATGGTGCTACCTGTTCAAGTCATAATGAATGACAAGAGGGCACTGCATGCCTGCCCACATGGAGTATCCATCCTATCGATTGAAAGTCCCTTACAACTGAGACCGGTTTGGCTCAGTGGATAGAGCGTCGGCTTTCAGACTGAAAGGTCCCAGGTTCAATCCCAGTCGGGGGCATGTACCTTGCTTGCGGGCACATCTCCACTGTGGGGCGTGCAGGAGGCGGCTGATCGATGTTTCTCTCTCATTGATGTTTCTAACTTTCTATCCCTCTCCCTTCCTCTCTGTAAAAAAATCAATAAAATATATTTTTAAAAAAATAAAATTAACAATAAATAAAAGTCCCTTACAGCAAAGCAGCAACAAAGGATCATCAGCTTACACATGAACTGGAAGCTGTTTTGTTATCATTGTTGGACTAAAAAATGTTGATGTTCATATTCAAAAACAGCCCTACCTGGTTTGGCTCAGTGGATAGGGCACCGGACCACAGACTGAATGGTTGCAGGTTTGATTCCAGTCAAGGGCATGTATCTCATTGCAGGCTTATCCCAGGCCCTGGTCAGGGAACGTGTGGGAGGTAACCAATTGGTGTGCTTCTCACATCAGTGTTTCTCTCTCTGTCTCTTGCCACCCGCTTCCTCTCTCTCTAAACAACAACAAAAAATATTCAAAAATATTCTATCCCAATCCTCTTTTCACTACACAACCCTATTTCATCAAGCTGTTTGAATGGACTAAAAGGCAGGTGAGAGAATGTAGGGATGCAGGAGAGAAAGAAAAAAAAGGAAAAGAAAGCAGAAAAATCTTTGATTGCCGGGCATCCTGAGCTTAGAGACACTGACCGCATGACCAGCGGGTCATTTCTATTTGATGTCAGATGGAGGTGTTTAAATTCTCCGGTTTCAAGATTGATTGAAAATCAGATCATGTCATACTGGCTGCCAAATCTCAACTTGCAGCTATTACTCTCCTCTTAACGTTTTAACTTCCTCCGACAACAAAAGGAGATGTCTGCACTCTCATTCTCCAATTCCAGAGCTCTCTTGGCAATTGACAAAAGAAATTCCCTGTTAAGCACGTTAGGACAAATCGTAATAATATTGTTATCTTTCAAATATTGAACCGAAGCATCCAAGAAAATATTTCCAGCGCTGTCCTGACTTCAGATGTTTTTGGCTAGATTCTATCATTTCAGAAAACACATAAAAATTATGATTAGGTAGTAAAAAATGATATATTTTCTGGCCATTTTTATCTATCTCAAGGAAAAGGACTCTGGATTTTTTTTTAAAAAAATCATTATTCTGTATGGCACTTCACTTCACTCTAATTTTACACTGTTTTTTAAAATTATTTTTATTGATTTCAGAGAGGAAGGGAGAGGGAGAGACTGATAGAAACATCACTGATGAGAGAGTATCATCGATCGGCTGTCTCCTGCCCGCCCCACACGGGGGACCGAGCCCACAACCTGGGTATGCGCCCCAACCAGGAATTGAACCATGATCTCCTAGTTCATACATCGACACTCATGAACCATGCCAGTCTGGCTACACTGGTTTTTACTGGTGATATCCACATCTCTTTCCTTTTTTAATATATTTTTATTGATTTTTTACAGAAAGGAAGGGAGAGGGATAGAGAGTTAGAAACATCGATGAGAGAGAGACATCGATCAGCCACCTCCTGCACGCCCCCTACTGGGGATGTGCCCGCAACCAGGATACATGCCCCTGACTGGAATCGAACCTGGGACCTTTCAGTCCGCAGGCCGATGCTCTATCTCCTGAGACAAACCTGTCTTGGCAATATCCACATCTTTTATTTGACTCATCTCACCATTCAATCTTTAGGCTTATTTAACAGCATGCGAGTGTCTACCTCTCTGGAGAGGTGGCTCTTCCTCACTGCAGAGGTTCTGTTCCAGCTGTTGAGAGTTCCCCTACCCTCTCTCCTCCCCTCCCCTGGGTCTCTCTCTTGCAGGTAAGGAAGACACAGTTGACTTGGGAACTTGGAAAGATAAGTCACGTGTGCATAACTCAAGTTGCCTACAGCGATCACATCCTGTCCCCTGCCATTATGGAGCTGGGCTTTGTCTCAGCTGGGTGATAAAGATTCCATCTCCCCCAGTGGACAGGTAAGATACAGGCTTCATTGTTGACTCCTAGGGGAAAAATCCTTTCACGCCAAGCAGAAAACCTGCTAAATAATTTTTGAATTTATGAATGCTTGATGAGGCAGGTTGTACTGAGAAAAGAAACGGGAGTGAATGACTTTTTATTATCCAAACGGATGTGTTTTCAGAAGCTTGGATTCCTTCATCCTCCAAGATGCACTAATATTGAGAAATTGTAACCTGGGGTGGTCTGTGGAGCCTTGGAGGGTTGATTAATGGTTTCCGCTGGCCTATTATTCCTTCAAATAGTGGGTCCTCTTTTGTATGCACTTGTGTGGTTGCGTTTATGAAATTTTCTGGGAATATTTTGTCAGCAAGTTGGCACATCTTGCAAAGTTGAACAAACAAATGAACATAAAAAATAATTAAGAGGTTAAGTACCACTGAATTATGAGCCCATGGAGCCCGTGCTACCGAGCTCATTAAGGGTAAATGATGAGGTCCTGCAAAATAGTAAGAAACCCAAGTTCTTTCATAAATCACATGACATTAACTTGCAAATCACTCGTAGGAGAATTCATATCGAAAGGCAAATCCTAATGATTGATTTTTATCTCTAAATAAGTCTTGCCTGTGCTTATAGAAGTTTGCAATTCTATCTAATATCAGAATTCCAACGCAGAATGCCATGCTTTTCTTAGATTCCTTCAGGTGTCTGGCGGTGGTTGAGAATAGCAGTTACTTGCACATCTTTAAATTTGGGGTAATTATTTCAATATGAATCATTAAAATGAAGAAGCCAAGCATCTCAGCTGTCAATTAGAGATTTCACATGCAAAGTTCCTCCGCGCGCGTTTAAGGATTTGCTTGGGGGAGAGGGAGAGTGAAACAATTGAGATCCCAAGAACATAGAATGGAAGACTAGCTTTTCCCTCCCAGCAAAGCAGGTGTGTGGCATAGACTCTGCTCTAAGCTTCAGTGAGAATGGAATAAAAAACACAGTGAGCTTCAAATCCCAGACCCTTGATTATAATCTCAAGGACTGCTTATAAACTCTACTGTCCTATATAATAAAACCCTAATATGCAAATCCACTCAACAGGGGAACAACTGGTCACTATGACACATACTGACCAGCAGGGGGCAGACGTTCAATGCAGGGGGAGAGCAACTGAGCCAGAAGCCAGGCTCATGGCTGGTGAGTGCAACAGTGGTGGCAGGAGCCTCTCCCGCCTCCAAGGCAGCGCTAAGGACCCCTCGGGGGATGTCCGCCTGCCTACTTAGGCCCACTCCTTGCCACCAAGGGGTCGTGGGCTGCAAGAGGGTGCAGGCCAGGATGAGGGAACCCCCACTCCCCAGTCCACGAATGTCGCGCACTGGGCCTCTAGTTCTTCCATAAATAACAATTCAAGTAATACCTCAGAGCTGGGATTGGGACTAAACAGTAGTGTCACTATTATGTCATTTCACCATGATTCTATTGACTATTTAGAATTATTCAGGAAAGAAGATAGATTATAATGTTCTCTCTCTTTTTTTTTAATATATTTCATTGATTTTTTTACAGAGAGGAAGGGAGAGAGATAGGAAGTCAGAAACATCGATGAGAGAGCTGGATCAGCCGCCTCCTGCACGCCCCACAGTGGAGATGTGCCCGCAAGCAAGGTACATGCCCCCAACTGGAATCAAACCCGGGACCCCTCAGTCCGCAAGCCGACGCTCTATCCACTGAGCCAAACCAGTCTCGGCAACGTTCTCTTTTTTATATAGGATTTTTAAACAGAGTTTATGATGTATTTTAAAATTAAATATTTTGTCAAAGTGGTTTTAGTCATAATGGTCCCTGACATGTATAGGGATTAGTGTACCAGGAGGGATATGGGATGCCAGCTGTTACAATAAGCAATCCCCAAGTTTATTTGGTGGTTCAGGTTTATTTGTTGCCCACATGACAGGGAGTAAGTAGCCCTCCTGGTGGCTCTTCTTCAATGGGGACTTAGGGGCACAGGTCCTTACCATCCATGATACTTGGTTTCCATAGTTGCCACATGGTGGAAAGAAATGGCATGGAGGATAACACGGATGAGCATATGGCCACGTCTAGGCAGTACTTCTGCCATTTCATTGGTCAGAGCCTAATCATATGACCTCTATTTACGTGCGAGGGGGGCTTGGACTACAGCCATCCTGTCTTCCCAGGAAAATAAATAAGATTGATGTGCTAACATCATAAGCTCTATAAATATTGGGTCACTACGTTGTACACCTGAAACTAGTGTAATATTGTATATCAATGATACTGTACTTAAAGTGTATTTTAAAAGTTAATGTGCATCTAGTTAATCTCATCTGCAGGGAGACTACAAGCCTACATCTTTTCTCTAGAGGTAAAACACGAGCAAAGTTTAAAGTTATACAAATATTTAACATCTCCGGGTGATCATGCGCACTGAATGGCATGAACGATTTTCAGTGATTTTGTTTTCATCATCTTTTTTACTTACCAACTAACACCTTCTATTTCAACATGGTCAGATGGGACAGTGAAAGAAAACTACTCTTCACTGGGAATCAAAGTGAGGAAATAAAGTCTCAGGAAGGTCAATGAGCGATCCCAGGTGATAAGAAATGGAGTCTGGATTCCACCAGTTTCTGTAAGAAACCCATAGCTCTGCCTGGAATCACAGCATTAGGATGATTTGTTCGTATTTAACAGCACCCACATTTTAAGGTTCACTTTGAGGAATATTGGGGTTTTCTTATACTCTTCCAACACGCTGACCTCGATGTCCACAGTGTTCTCTACCTAGTTGCATCTCATTGATCAAGATCAACTTAAATATAGCCTCTGTGAGAACATTTCCCTTTTCATATATATATCTTTCTCAGCATCTCTTTTGCCTATTTACTACCAATATATAAATTCAAAACGAGCCAAAACCGGTTTGGCTCAGTGGATAGAGCGTCGGCCTGCAGACTGAAAGGTTCCGGGTTCGATTCCGGTCAAGGGCATGTATTCTGGTTGCTGGCACATCCCCAGTTGGGGGCGTGCAGGAGGCGGCTGATCAATGTCTCTCTCTCGTCGATGTTTCTAACTCTCTATCCCTCTCCCTTGCTCTCTGTAAGAAATCAATAAAATATATTTTTAAAAAATTCAAAATGAGAAATCATCATTCAAAGTGAGAAATCACCACCGAGGGGAAAATCGTGTCTCCCTTCCTGGGGTGAAAGTGGGGTCATGCCTATATCACTCAATCACCCTTCTGTACCCAGGGCCTCCCACAGTGGCTACCACTTTGTAGATGCTTGATCCATTAATAAATAATACGCTGACAGGTTTAATACGGTGCCTAGAACACAGGATATTCCCATAAATGTATTATAATTACCAATCAGGTCATCGAGGTTTAGAAAAAGTTAAGTCATTTGTCTGAGGCGCGCTCCTAGTAAATGCCGAATTTCTGACTCCAGAGCCCAGTGTTTTCTGCTACACAACATGGCCTAGAATATTCATTCTGGTTCTAATGATCTGTTTACGAGGGCAGGTTAAATGATGGGGCCTGAATCACTGATATGTTTACCCGCGGTAAATATGCCGAGACGGACAGGGTTTTATGTCCTACTTCAAACTTCGCTTTAATGCTAAAACCACAAGTGCAATTTGATTGATCTTGAAATTTCCTTTTACTGCTCTATGGCCATTTTGGAAAACACCATTTATCTGGCCCTTGGCCGGCTGCCACACATCCAACCAGGCGCTTTAGATATCCACAAATCTTTACAATTGCCCGTTGGGGTGATTTTAAAGATAAAGAAACTAAGACTCTGAGACTCTAACTCTGTGATCTTTGAAAACACTCCAAGTATGGCGGAGCTGGGATTCAAACCAAGGCCAGCGTCTAAGCCATAATTTGGATGATATATAAATAGAGGCTCTGAGTCCCTGCAACTCTTGCTGATGGATATTCACAGGCTCCATGGTGTGAACGGTATTTTGGTGATTTAAGCGTGGCATAGCAAAGACCGGAAGTCCCGCACCCCAAATTTTGACATGCATGCAGACAAATATATCTTGGAAGGCAGAGGAAGATTTATTATCCATTTCCTCTTTTGGTGTTTCTTCTCCGAAAGCTTCTGTTTATCTTCACACTGTTAGAGAAGCACAGGCGGTTTTACATGTTTCTAGAGGTTTGTGTGGTGTTTGTGTTGCTTATTTGAGTCTTAAAATATAATGACAATTTATGTCTTTCTGTTCCAAATACTGCTCGTGAAACCTTTAAAGAGAGTGAAAGGACCATTTTCCATTTTCCTCTTGCTTTCACGGTTGTTATGTTAGAGAGGTGGTCTCTGCAACAAATAAGTCCTTCTTGGAACCAGGAACCTAGAGATCACGAGAGATTACAAATCACAGACTGTAGTTCTCATCTCAAGGAAAGAGCCACAGTGAGGTTCTTGATGTGGTCAAGTGTTTGTTTTACTCAGTAGCTTCTCCTTCCTTTCTGGGTCAGTTTCTCTTGAAAAGCATCATACACAGCCCCGGCTGGCTCAGCTCAGTGGTTGAGCATCGACCTATAAATCAGGTCACAGGTTCGATTCCCGGTTGAGGCACATGCCCAAGTTGCAGGCTCGATCCCCAGTGTGGGGAGTGCAGGAGGCAGTTGATTGATGATTCTCACTCACCATTGATGTTTCTTTCTCTCCCTCTCCATTCCTCTCTGAAATCACTAAAAATATTTTTTTTAAAAGAATCATACTCAAACACCACAGGATAAATGGGTTAAAACAACTTAGGGAAGTGTGATTATAAAGTCATGGTTGTGTGCTTTCGTTACATATTGACAACAGATTCAAATAGACACACGAAAAAGACTGTAATACAGCATCCTAAGCACAAGCGTTTAAAATGCTTCATTTTTAGAGAACATTTCTATTCCATGGTTAGGGTAGATGTCCGTTCAAGCCATTTGGCTGGGTTATCAGTGTGGTTACTAGACTTAATTTATGAAATGTATTTATTAAAACAATTATTTCATTAGCACCTAATTCAGAGATTTCCTCTCTAAACGCTTTGCCTGAGGTGGGCTCTACGAATAAAATTAAGTTTCTGCCTTAAGGCTTTCATTATTTAATGGTGGCACCAGAACAGGCATGTGGAAGGATCATTAGGATTTTTTTTTTAATAGAAATGCCTTTAAGCCAAATCATGAAGGCATAACGCAGCGCTCGGTATGGATCTTGGGGCCGGCGTTTATTTCTGCGAGACCGTGGGCAGGTGATTCAAGCTTGCTGTCCTCCAAAGCACCACCACGCCCCACACCCAGAAGAGGCAAAGGATATTTTGCACGTTCGTCTTGGTCACCTGACCTGCTTGGGGTCACCTGACCGTCTTGGTCACCTGACCTGTTAGGTGACATGGCATGAGCAGAGGCTGCAAGTGACCTGTGTGCTTGGCTTGACCTCTTGCACTTTGCCCTCTGCCCCGAGGAGAACGTGGAGCGGGTGGCTGCGATCCGAGGTGAATGAACGAACGGGTAGGACATGGAGCCAAGCTGAGCAGAGCATCTGCAGATACGGAAATAGTCGAACAGGAAAATCTACGCTGAGATCCTGAGGTTGGTTATTACACATCAAAGGATGAGAAGTACATGATGTAGCAATGTAAGAAACAAATCTTTCCCAATGAATAGAGGCGATCAGTTTTCTTTCTCCCTCCATTACCTTTCTGACGTGTGTTCAGAGAGTGACATTTTTACAGCCTTCCTGTCGATGGGAGCGCTTACTTAATGCGGTCGGAGATGCCGAAAAAGATGAAATTGAACATCTGCAAAGCAGGTATTGTCAAAGCAAATCTAGGGGAGGGGATTTTAAACTTCTGAAAATCTAGCCTGGATCCTTACGATCAGATAAATAAATTCTATTCCAGTTTGGGGATCGTGACTAACACTTTGGAGAGGAAGATCTTTGTGTGAACGAGGGGTGCTGTGCTCATTAATTGCTTCTAGGAAGCTTTTCCTGGTTTCTTTGGAATGTTTTTCCAAAATTAAAAAGGAACCGAGCCGAGACTGGTTTGGCTCAGTGGATAGAGTATCGGCTTGCGGACTGAAAGGTCCCAGGTTCAATTCCGTTTGAGGGCATGTACCTTGCTTGCGGGCACATCTCCACTGTGGGGCGTGCAGGAGGCGGCTGATCGATGTCTCTCTCTCATCGATGTTTCTGACTTTCTATCCCTCTCCCTTCCTCTCTGTAAAAATTCAATAAAATATACTAAAAAAAAAAAAAAGGAACCGAGTCCTTGTGCTAATTACTGGAGAGGAATATCTGCCTGGATTCGGTGATTTTTGTTTGTTTAAAAATTTTTAAACTATGCAACCTCACCTGGCATGTGCCAACCCAAAACCATTTATCCCTCAGTTTCTTCCTCATCCTCCTCGTGTTATCCACCCACATAATAAAACATTAGGAGAATTTTTTTTAAAAGGAAGAAAAAGGGAGCGATGAACTATCCCAAAAGGTCAAAAATCAATGATCCTTTGACGATGGGACTCGTGGGAAACGCGCACACTTTGCTTTCAGCCGGGGTCTGAGACTGCTTTTTGAATACTTGCTTTTTGATGTTAGAAATCAATAATTTCTCTAAGAGATGTCCTCCGGGGATTAAGGGATGCTACCTTTGAAATATCGAATCATCTCCACCGGCGCAGGGAGGGTTTCTAAGCGTATTCGTGGCTCTGGGTTGCTATTTAACAGACAATAGTTACATTTTCAGAATCGTGACTTTTACTTTAAGGCATTAACTTATCCAGTTGACCAGGGGGTGGGAAATGAGAGGAAATGAGAGCTCTTGGGTGCTAGTGGAAGGAAAACTTGACAAATGGCTTCTTAGTATACAATGAGAAAAAAAAAAAGGCACCTACTTTAGCCACCAGATTTTATCCTGAGGGAATTGTCTTTGATGCTGTGAAGGATGCAACCTTAGGAGTCCTCATTGCAATATCATTTATTTGCAAATAACCAAAAAGTCCAACTGTGGGGAATGGGCTAAATTATGCGTGTAAATTCAGAAACGGTTTTTGCAGAAACTGTTTTGTGATGCTGAGTGGCATTAAAGGTAGAGCAAAGCAGCAAGCTACAAAATATGTCCCCAAATAGGCAAGCAGCAGTCCCCCTTTAACAAGCACAAACAGACATGGTGGGGGTGAGTAAGGCAGAGAAAATATTCACAGAGGTTCTTTCTGGGCAGGGGATTATGAGGGATTTTAATTTCCTGCTTTGGTTTCTTTCTTTGTTTTTCATCAAATGATCTACAATGAATATGCATATCTTGGTAATTAGATGGTATAATAAGTGCTACTTTAAAAAAAAATTATCTCTATAAAAAGGTTCCTAACCCTCAGCACTCTGAGTCATTCTTTGTTGTGAGGGACAGTCTGTGCACTGGAAGATGGTTAGCAGTAAATACATCCTCCACTCACTCTGGGTCAATAGACTGCCACACACACACACACACACACACACACACACACACACAGCTGTGACATCCAGACACATCACCGAACACCCCCAAATGTCTACTGGGAGAGGGGAGCAAAGTCATTCCCCACTGAGAAATCACTGCCCTTAAGTGCTCATCTATAATAATAAAAGCGTAATATGCTAATTAGACCTGACATCCTTCCGGAGAACCTTCCAGAGAAAGCTGGGGCCGTGAGGGAAGCTTGAGTCCCGTGTGCCACAGAGGGATGCCGGTGCCAGCGGCCGGGGGTGAAGGAAGCCCTACTCTTGCACGAGTTCTGTGCACCGGGCCTCTAGGATATGAATAAAATTCAACAGTTCTAAAGGGTTGATCTAAAAATAAAGAACTGTTGCTAATTGATCTGGATAAATCCACCTGCTTTGTTTCAAGGAATGTTCGTGTCAAAGGTCCAAATGAACACATGTTGCCTCGTGGTTCCTTTTGCAAATAAATAAGAATGTGGGAAAATATACAACGGGGACCTGGAAATGGAAAGGCACAAATTAAAGAAGTATGGGGGGCACTTAAAATATTGGGTACTCAAGGATCTGATTATCTAACCACTGTGGGTACACCTGCAATTAATACAAAACAGCTTTGAATGTCAACTGCAACTGAAAAATGAAAGACAAGAGAGAGAGAGAGAGAGAGAGAGAGAGAGAGAGAGAGAGAGAGAAACCCAAATTATAGTAGTTAACAAATGGCGCTGTAGTGGAGGGAAGCTGAGGTTTCTACAAGCAGACGCCGTTATGAGATACTGCCATTATTAGCTTGTCTCTGCGCTGGCAATGTATTAAGATAATATGTTTGGCCAATCAAGCTAGTGTTACTCTAATGAGTAACCATCAGATCCAATTAAATTATAGTTATAATATCGCCTTGCCTTGAAGATGCTAATGCGGTGCTTTATTCCCCTGTCTTCGTGCCTAAAAGGATGCTGAGAAGTATGCAGGGCGGTTTGGTTACTAGCATCCCAAGGCTTAATCATGATCCACACACATCAGGACACACTCCTATGCCCTTCTACACCATCTCTCTCTCTCTCTCTCTCTCTCTCTCTCTCTCCATCTCTCCAGTTTTGTGAGGAAGACATCAGCAGGTTTGAGACCTGGGTGAATGGTGCCAAGTGTTCCTGGAGTGAAGTTGAAGTTCAATGAAAAGTCAGAAAATGTGCAACTAGAGATGCTGGTTTGAGACCTGGCTCTAAACTTCCATTTCCTTCGACACACAGTCCTCACTGTCGCCCCCTGGCTTTCCTGAGTGTCATTCACTCTTCCTAGAACCCCGAGAAAGAAAGAGCCACCCCCACCTCTGCACCCCTTCCCCACCTTCACCTGAACAATGTTCCCCAACTCGGGCCTATGCTCTAGTCTCCTCCTTAGATAGCAGTCATAACCCTCAGATGGAATTGCGGGTAACTTTGATTTCCAGAACAAATAGAAGATACTTGTTGTCCAGTATCTTGCACACACAGGGTCTGGCCAGTGAAAGATTTGGGACAAAGATACATGGATGATTCCAACCCACCTCCCCATCCACTTCCTTATCTGGCTTTCTGTATTCCGTGTTGCTGTTTAGAATAACAACCCCTGCCGAAACCGGTTTGGCTCAGTGGATGGAGCGTCAGCCTGTGGACTGAAGGGTCCCAGGTTCGATTCTGGTCAGGGGCATGTCTCTTGGTTGCGGGCACATCCCCAGTAGAGGGCGTGCAGGAGACAGCTGATGGATATCTCTCTCTCATCAACATTTCTAGCTCTCTATCCCTCTCTGTAAGGGATCAATGAAATATATTTTTTTAAAGAAAGTTAGAATAACAACCCTGAGACTTAGTGTTTGGGTTTCTGTGACTCTGCCGGGTGTACATTCTGGTTGTACTAACAAGTCTCTACCTCCCATTGGTCACAGCTGACCACCTGACGCAGACAGATCAGTGGGAAGACCTCTCAAAGGTGTGACAACAGCCAGAGGTGAACGAAATCGGCGCCAACAACGCAGCCTCCCTCCACTTCTGTTCGTCCATAAAAACCCCTGACTAACCGGTTCCATCTCCTTTTCTCCGCATACGCCGTGGGTGCAAATCCGAGAAACTTCTTTCATCCCTATCAAATGCAACAGCGACCGAGCTCATTAATGCTGACAGCCATTTACTCTTGGGAGCAAGCAGTGGTGGGGAAAGAGGAGAGGAGAAGAGAGATTTCCGGGCTGCTTGCGACACACATGATTCCTCTCCTGCTAAGCCGTTCTCCGGGCGCAGAAAGGAAAAAAAATTCACCTTCCAGGTGTCTGTCCCATCAAAGCGCACACAGGAACATGGTCTGAAAACGCTGGTTCCCCATTCCCTTTGCTGGGAGCGTGCCTCAGACTCTTCCCCTGACCCCGGATGGAATAAACTTGGGACAATAAAGTGGCTTCTCGGTGGCCAACTCCCTGTGCCACTCGCCGGGCGAGGCTGATGAACCACAGGAGTGTCTTATTGTCACCGGTCCCCTCCCTTCCTCCTCTCGGCCTAAATCCCTTTCCTCACCCGGCTGGCCTTCCCCCAAAAAATTCCAGGGGGGTCTTTACCGCCCTGAGTCCTTGAAGCATGTGTCTCCGGCCCGCGTCCGCCTGTGTCCCCCCGCTGATGGCAGCGAAGCCCCCCGAAGCGCAGAAGGATGCGTTTGCTAGAAGGTGGCTCCCCGGGGAGGAGCCGGGCACATGTGTAACTCTAAGGAGGAGGTAATGAGGAAAAGCCCGCGTCCTCCCGAATGGCTCGCAGCTGTTCTGGAAGCCGATAAAGAAGAGGCTCGACAGGAGATCCCTAATTGGAGCCCGTTCCTCTTAAGGGGATGCACAATCCGGGCGAGGCTGGGTGTGGGGACGCAGAGGGCTGCTCGCGGACAACTTGGTTTGTCTTGTAAACAGTTCCGAGTTCAAACGCTGGTGTTTGTGGGGTGTTTTTTTTTCCAAAAGGGAGAAAATGTTCGCTTTGTTCATTTTTTCACACTAATTAGAGGCAAGCTAGCAGGATCTTTTCTGATGTTTTTCTAGAGGGAAGGAAGGAAAGAAGGAAGGAAGAGGAGGAAACAAGGGAGAAAGGGAGGAAGGGGAGTAAAAAAGAAAGAAAAGAATAAGGAAGAGAGGGAGGAAGGAAGAAAGGTAAGGAAGAAACAAAACCAAGGGAGTTATTTCTGTTGCTACTTCATAACTGTAATTTTGCTACTGTTATGAATTGTAATGTAAATATCTGATATGCAGGATGTGTTTTCGTTGTTACAAATGGAACATCATTAAAGCATAGGGATTAAGCACAAAAACAATAAGTAATTATATATTGTGAAATATTTATTTCTAATTACAAATAAATGAAATGTTGTCTTGAATCGTGGTGTAGCATGGGTAACAGTCTTCATATGACGACAGTAAACTACATGGCTACACTTTGCTACACCGAGGAGCGGTGTGTTGGTTCCTAAGACCATGGGAAATAGGTGTTTTCCTCTGGTCTTAGGCGACCCCTGTGAAAGGATCATTCGATCCCCAAAGGGGTCGAGACCCACAGGATGAGAACCGCTGCTCTACATGAGAGTTTTAGGTCCTGACGAGATGCCGGCTTTGGTGTGGCCTTTTAGGAAAGATCACATTTCCAAGGACGGTTGTGGATTGAAGGGCGGTACGCACTGAATTAGGCAGAGCCAATCACCAACCTACTGATACAAGCAAGCCCAGACAGGTTTAGGAGAAAATGTTGCTAATGAAAAATGACGCTGCAGTCACACCAGTCAAGGGATGAAAGAAAAGCCAGAGAGGCAGGATTTGCAAAACTCCCCTCTCATATCAATCATTAACCATAGACACTGGATGGCAGGAGTATAGAAGATTTTCCTGGACACACTCGTCTCAACTGAAAAAAATGACAGTGGGATTTAGAAGAGCTAACTGCTCAGAGTGTCTTCAATGAAAACGTTGCTTCAACCCTGCAATGAGGAAGAAAATACTAGACTGCTTACCTCACAATGAGTGAGGTTCAAGTAAAATTATCATCCTAATATGTGTTTCTTGGTTTCTGTACCTCAACTACTTCATTTAATACCATCAAGAGAGCCCTCGTTGATTTGGCTCAGTGGATAGAGCATCAGCCTGCGGACTGAAGGGTCCTGGGTTGGATTCTGTTCAAGAGCATATGCCTAGGTTGCGGGTTCAATTCCCAGTAGGGGGCATGCAGGAGGCAGCCAATCAATGATTCTCTCTCATCATTGACGTTTCTATCTCTCTCGCTCTCCCTTCCTCTTTGAAATCAACAAAAATATATATATATATTTTAAAATACCAACAGATCTATGGCATACATATCATCATTATCCTCATTTATAAATAAGGAAATTGGAGCTAATCTATATGTATAAAACCCTAATATTCAAATAGACCAAACAGCAGAACAACCAAACAACCAAACAACTGGTCGCTATGATGTGTGCTGACCACCAGGGGGCGCACACATAACACAGTGGGCATCGGCAGCAGGTGGCAGGATGTGAAACATGGCAAGCATCGGCTGTGATGGGATTGTGGAGCGGGTGAGTGGGTGTGCCAGACCAAGGTGGGGCACCAGGTGCTGTCATCTGGGAAAGCCGCTGGTGGTTACTGAAAATTATTTTCTCCAGCGCGCTACAGTCCCACCGAGTGCTCGCACCTATTGTTGGTGCCAGCCCCACTCACACCCATGGCCAGTGCCAGAGCCACCACTCCCACCCACCGCTGGTGCCTGGCACTGACCCCAATCACTTAGCACCGTCAGCAGACGTAAGCAATGGCTGCCAGCCCTAATGGCCCTTCAGGGCTTCTTCCCCTGCTCCTGAGGGGCCATCAGGGCTGGTAGCCACCATTCACACCTGCTGATGGCAGTAGCCCCGCTGGCACTCACTGCCGGCTCCAGATCCACTGCCCTCACCAGCTGCTGGCTCCGGCCCCAATCGCTCTGCGCTGTCAGGGGTTGTGAGTGGGGCCAGAGCCATCAGTGCGAGGCTGTGGCAGCAGTGGAACAGGGCTATGGGCAGACAGGGGAACGGGGACTGTGGCGGGAGGGGCCGAGACTTGCCCCTGTGTTCACCGCAGCCTCGCAGCCTGCAGTACCTTTCAAGGTGCACGAATGTGTGCACTGGGCCCCTAGCATAGAATAAGTAACATAACGTTGACAACTAATATGTGGCAATACAGGTGTTAGGAGTCTATGTTTTATAAAGTTGCATGAGTCAGTTATATGAGGGCCACCTTCAGGCTTTACTAAACTAATGAAGCAAAGGCTGGCTCCACTGTTAAGTTTAACGTCCTCTGATGAGTTAGAATTAAAACGAGAACACAAGGACGTGTATTATTCATTGCGCGCTCATTCATTTTTCATCTGGGGAGGCATAATCAAAAGCCAAAGGGCGACTTCCTTGCGCACTCATTTTTACACTGTGTTTATAACTCTTTAAATAATGCAAATATTTATTATGGGCATCCCTGGAGAATCAAAGGTGCTGGAGGAAGGGATTTCTAAATATCACGGTCTACCACCGAGTGGAAAACGCCAGGATACTTCTACTGTTTAAAGGGTGAGAGCCGCGGGGTCTGTCAAAAGGGTCACTCGGCACAAAAACAAGGCAGAAGGTTACCCAGTTTCGGAAATAAAGCAGCAGCAGGTATAATCTTCTCCAACAGAGAGAGAGGAGGCACGAGGATCATATCTCCAGGGTTAGCAAGACTACATCACAGGCCGGAAATGGCACCAAAGACCATTATCCCACAGTAGACTCGAACGCTATAAATATTTAGTTCTTCAAGTATCATTTCCCATACAAACAAATTAATTTGTTTCCATTTTAATAAAGAGTGAAGGGTTTTACTACTTACAAAATCTCATATCAGCTCCCGGGAACTTTTTTTTTTAAGTGAGTAAATTTAACCTTTCTGCAAAAATCTTATTCTAGTGGTAGAAGCAGGCACAGTTCAGCTCCCTGAAGGATTTGTGTACTCTGCTAAGGATCTGGGACTTCATCCTAAAAGAAATGTCAGTCGAGCCACTGAAAGATCCTTTTCTTAAGTATGTAATTATCTGGTAGCAACATGGAAGATGGGATGAAGTGTGCCAGGCTACACACGCATGGAATCTTCTTAGGAGACTATGGCAATGGAATGACCAAAACCTCATGAGAACTGCATACGATGCCTGTTAACCTTTGACATTTAAAGACTGAGACCCTTTAGTTCAGTAAATACTCCATAAATCTTCTGGGTCTTCTTCATTGACACTTGGCTCTTCCGTGAAGCTGTGTTTGTGGGTGTGTGGACCACGTGAGAGCAAAGGCTTTTGTTTCAATGTATGTCTTCGTATGGACTCCCATCTGTCTTCAGCAAAGTAATAAATTCCCACTATTAAGCTGAATGCTCCAGAGATCACATATCATTTCCCTCAGTTGCTCTCATACTGACACAATCCTAATTATGGCACTGTTGGGGATACTGGCTTTCTTAAAAAAAAACAAAGTAAACTGCAACATAAAAATTTAATGAAGCAAATTATGGCAGGTGTAACTGTAAGGGTGCTGTGGTTTTATAACTGTTTCCTCAATCCGTGCCCTTTGACACTTCGTTTTATGGCCAATGCGATGCTTCATTTACAAAAAAAAGAAAAAGAAATATTAAAGATAATTCATTAAGATTAAATTGCTTCTCCAGAAGGCATGAGCTTATCTTTCTCATTTTCTAAGATTCCTGTTTTAATTTGCTTCTGTGCCATACCTAGCGTGAATTTAAGGATTTAATCGAGTTCAGAATGGAAGGCTGATATCGATAAGATGAGTCATTTTATACCTGAAAGGTTGGTTTGTTTGATTTAGGAGGAAACCTCAATGGTCAATTATCCCTGGGTTCTATTTAGTACAAAGTGCTGGCCAAATAGTAATTTTCATCCATCGCTTACCAGCGTGAATTGGAAGAGGCATCTTTGTGATTACTCTTGATATATTAAAGGTTAATATTGGATAGAAATAACATTGCCCATTCCTGAGCAAGAGAATAGATGCTTTAACCCAACAATGCTAATTTTTTTAAAGTATGAATACCTTAAAACGTAGCTCTCTGAGTATTCATACCCAGGTTGGGCATGAATTCAATCAGCCCTACTTATTAACCAGGCCATGTCTTACCTATTGTCTGCTACCTTCTGAGAACAGTTGGTGGCTCAGGAAATTGATATGTTTGTGGCTACATTCGAACATATAACAACATTGAAACAGCTTGTGTGCTTGAAATAAAATTTAGTGGGATTTTTATTTCGGGCTTTACTTAAAATGATGAACATAATTATCAGAAACAAGGCTGACAAAAATTATGGAAGAGTGACTACTATGGGCATACAGTCATAAGCTGCTTCTTATTGTTGTGGCCGACGTAGACTAGAAGCATGTTAATAATTGGAGGCCATTTCTAAAGTCAACTAGAATCAGGGACAGTGAGAGAGCCTAAACAGATGGCTGCTAAATCCCAGGAAGAGCAGATGATGTGTCTAAGTTTATGTAGAAAATAAGTGATTAAACTGTCCCGAAACTCAGATAAAGAGCATTACATTTGAAAGTCCTACCCCAATCTAGGAGTCCATGCTTTTCTGTTAATGCAGATTAAGTGTTATTTTAGGGAGGGAAATAATTGAATAAGAAAGGTAAATTAGCTCAGATTCAATTCCAGTCAAAGGCATATACCTTAGTTGTGGGTGCATCCCCAGTAGGGGACGTGCAGGAGGCAGCTGATCGATGTCTCTCTCCCATCGATGTTCCTAGCTCTCTATCCTTCTCCCGTCCTCTCTGTAAAAAATCAATAAAATATATTTTAAAAAAAATAAAGGTAAATTAGTTATGTGCATTAGTAGAAATTATATAATATATATTCATGATTCAATAAATATATGGGGGGAGAGAGAGAGAGAAAGAGAGAAAATCTTCTTATGCACCAAGCAATCAATCCCTGCCTTTGAAGAAGCTTGCAATCTATTGACAGTTAAAAACTAGAATATGCAAATCATAATACAGTGCCCTTAAGTGCTCTGATTAGGAAAATCTAGGGTGATACAAGAACACATGAACTGATTTCTTATTGAGACAGAGCAATCGCAAATGAATTGTAAGAGGGAGCTGATGCCTATACTAAAAATTAAAGGATGAGATGGAGTTAACCAGAAAGAAAAAAAGGAGGGAATAATTTTTTACATGCATGCAAAAGTCTGGGAGGAACCAGGAATAAAGCATGATATTGGGGGTGGCGGGGGGAGGGGAAGAGAGAGGGGAGAGTGGGATGCCAAGAGTTGAGATCAGGGAAGAAAGAAAGCAGCAGATTAGGAAGGGACCAGCAAAGGAAGAACAGGGCATTATCATATTTGATTTTCCAACGAACTTTCTTGTTGGAGTATGAAGAGTGAATTGGAGGAGACTAGAGCAAGAAGTCTGGTCTTAAAAGACACAAAGATGTGTTTGAAGGCCAATAAAGACATAGAGGCAAAAGATTGGTGGTGCTCTAGAAAAATTATGTCACTTTGAATATGAAAAAGAGATTTGAAAATATATAGAAAATGGAATGCGCATGGTAAGGGGTTGAGGATGAAGTTCAACTTTCTAGACCAGTGGTTCTCAACCTTCCTAATGCCGCGACCCTTTTATACAGTTGCTCACGTTGTGGTGACCCCCAACCATAAAATTATTTCCGTTGCTACTTCATCACTGTAATATTGCTACTGTTAAGAACTGTAATGTAAATATCTGATATGCAGAGTGTATTTCCGTTGTTACAAATTGAACATAACTAAAGCATAGGGATTAATCACAAAAACAATATGTAATTATATATGGTGAAATATTTATTTCTAATGACAAATAAATGAAATTTTGTCTTGAATCGTGGTGTAGCATGGGTAACAGTCTTCATAGGACAACAGTAAACTACATGGCTACACTTTGCTACACCGAGGAGCGGTCTGTTGGTTCCTAAGACCATGGGGAATAGGTGTTTTCCGATAGTCTTAGGCGACCCCTGTGAAAGGTTCGTTTGACCCCCAAAGAGGTCAAGACCCACAGGTTGAGAACCACTGTTCTAGTCCATGCAAAGGAAGATGAACTGAGGTGGGTGGGCGTGGCTAAAGGAAGAGCTACTTTCTGGAACAATCGATGTGCTTAGTAATTGATGTTTTGTTTGTGCATCCAGGTAGCTACCCATCAAGTGGGCAACTGAAGGTCCATATGCGGAACCTGACAGAGACCGTGGCACGAAATGATGACTCAGAAGTGGGCAGCTTACGGACGGTAACTGAGAGCAAAGCCAGTGTCAAGAAAACCCAGAAAGAGTCTACAGACTGGAATGAGAAAAAGAGCTAAATGCAGATCTTTGGGGAGCAATGCAAAAAGCAGACAGCTTCATTTATTCAGAAAAATCACTTTTTTTAACGTGGTGTTTCTTACAGAAGAGATGCTCTAGAGATCAAATCTGAAAATAAATATTTTAGCTCGATCGGTGCAGTGGTCTAATTAGCGATTCTTAGTCGTGAAAAAAAATCTCTTCTGGGGAGTGAAGGTAGTTAAATATAATGAAGAATGCCAAGCTCTAATTTGACTCCTGGATTTAATGCCTGCGACAAGTTGGAAACATTAAACCAGCCTTCCTGAGGCAGTTTCCTCCCCCATAAAAGAGGAAACAGCACTAACTCAGAGAAAGGCCGTGAAGATTAAGTTTTGTTTCAATTTACCGTTAGAATCACTTCATATAGCGAGTACCTGGCACGAAACAGGAGCTCGATCAATGTTAGTTACCATTCTTTCATTAGATTATCCAGATGGGCCAAATGAATTAATAAAACATATACTGCGCAGAACAACACAAACCCTATATGAGTATAAAAATAATCTTTAAAAACACATTCGAGCTCTTTTATTTGGCTGCCCTATATTTGAAAACTGTTTGCTTTTACTCTGGCTCCAAAAGAGAATTTGTCTATTTATACTCAAGGTCGACTTGGTTCCATAATAGCCAATTTTTGCAGTTCATTGAGTTGGCCATCGGGTAAGCCAAATCACCATTAAAACACCATGGTCTGGTTATTTAAATTGCACTGGTGTATCTCGACTTAAAAAAAAAAAAACACTTTTAAATTGCATTCTGGTTTATATAATTGGGTTTAGCGCTTCGCAATCGATTGTTTTTGCTATAGGTCTGAGATTGGCATTACCGACCAATGAACATACCTTCCGTTCCATTTCAAACACTGAGAAGTGGAAATAGGTTATTTGGTGGGTCCAGCTAATGCACAGTAAATTCGGGACAGTAATTACAAGACTTTAAAACTATGGATATCGAGGGTAAAGGTTCGCTGCTTCTCAATGACCCATGTCCTGGATTTGAAAAAGCTGTTTCCACAAAAGACACGAGATCCGTGACTCTCATACCTTCCTGCTGAAAGAGCAATTGAAAACTACCATGCTCTCAGAACATCAGTAATTATAGAATGTTCAACTTAAAAATAATTAAATGCATTATTCCTATTTAATCAGATGCCATCTTATATTAGTAGAAGGTAATGTACAAGTGGCTAAGGTCACAGGTTCTGAAACCAGACGGCATTTTATAAGTGGAAAAAGCAAGACACGGATAAAATAAGCTTCTTCCCCAAAGTCATTTAGTGATGAAGCATCAAAGCCAAGAGTCAGGCCCAGGCAATGCGAATGCATCTCTGTCCAAAAGTGTCTGTGAGATTTAATAAGAACTCGTGAAAAGTGTTTACACGGTGCTTGGCTATTGATAACTACTGATCTTTTACTAACATAGACAAGACATTGTAGGTGCCAATAAAACATCCTAGCTAATAAAAGAGTAATATGTAAATTGACTGCACCTCTACTACACCCCTCAAGCCATACCCGCCAGCTGCCCACCAGCCAATCAGAGCGAGTATGCAAATTAACCCAACCAAGTTGGCTATAGCCACAGAGAAGCAGGAGGGAAGCTTGGGTTGCCCCTGGCGATGGAGGATCAGGCCTAAACGGGCAGTTGGACATCCCTCAAGGGGTCCCAGATTGGAGAGGGAGCAGGCTGGGCTAAAGAACATCCATGCATGAACCAGGCCTCTAGTCCTATATAATAAAGACTAATATGCAAATTGTCCCTATGGGTGGGAGTTTGACTGACAGAGAGTTAGCCATGCGATGACCACCAGGGGGCAGCACAGAACATGGCAGGCATCAGCAACATGGTGCTGGCAGCAGGCGGTGTTGGAAGTACTGCCAGCCCATGTCAGGATGGTGGAGCAGGTGAATGGGTGATACCAGGCCTAGCAGCTGGCAGCCACTAGGGACCCTACACATGCACGAATTTGTGCACTGGGCCTCTAGTAACAATAATAAAGTCAGGAAAAATGGGGATTCCATTTACTATACAGATGTCATGCTAAAATTTTGGAAAGATATCCATTTGTTTAATGGCAGGATAGTATTACTGCCACTGTATTTTCACATGTGGTTACCAGCATAGGACATATGTGCTATGTGGATTCATTGTGGATTCTGGAGGGAAACTGCCTAGAACCTAGTCATAGGGCTGGCCATTAATAGCTGTGCTACCTTGACACATTATATAACTTCTCTAGGCTTTGGTTGTAAAAATGGGAACGATTTTAATACTAAACCTGGAGAAGATTAAATGAGCAATATGTTAATGTGTATAAAATAGTGCCTATAATCAGTAAAGACTCATTGTCATCTACTGCTCATTACTGTTTCCAGAGGAGTCTTTACAGAGCAGAGAATCTCTGTCAATTCAAAGAGAAAGAAGAACCATTTCTGATACACATACATGTACATCTAAGCTCAGAAATACTACTTTTCCATAATGAATAATTCCCCATAGCTTATATTTTCAAATTAGAATTTAAAGCTACTTTTATATTTTTAAAGTGAAAATTTAAAAGGATACACTAACTCTTTTTTGTGTAGACTGTAATGATAGAGCAAAAAATCCTAAAAAGATGCAAACGATGTTTATAAAGGAAAAAAGGGTAGAATTGCAAGCACATTCTAACCTCAAAAGTCCCAAAAGAAATGGTGCTTTTTGGCCCTCTACTCGGGAACTTCTTTCTCCCAAGTCTTTACATCTGTGTGTTTCTTCTCATCCTTCAAGTCTTGTTTGAATACCATCTTCTCAGAGCATCCCTGCCCCCTCTCCCCTGTTTAGAAAAAGCTTCCCTGTTTCATTCACCATCAACCCTCCATCCTGTTTATTTTCTCCATCACACACACAAATAACAGTATGCAATTATTTCACTTGTTTGATTTTTTTTTTCATCTCCCTGCTAGAACAAAAACTCAATTAGGAGCGAGATTTCTCTATGTTGTGTCAACACTCATTCATTAGTTGCCTAATCCAGTATTTGGAACATATTGGCACTTAACAAATATTTGTTGACTAAATTAATAAAGGGTATAAATAAGTATCTGAATATTCCGCTTGTATTTGGTGCTTTATCTGTAGA
>PVJN01016868.1:0-41473 GCA_004026805.1 Lasiurus borealis | reverse complement strand
ATCTATTAGAAATAACTCAAACCTGAAAAAATCCCACATTTTTCAATGTATTGTTTGCTTGCTTTTTCATTTGCTGTTCATTAAAGTTTCATCCTCTAAAGAAAAATAAATTTCCTTTCTTTTCACTTTGATTAAAATATAGACCAGTATGAAGAAAAAACTGAAATAATTGTTCAAATATAAAAGAAATACAGATTCAAATAATTACACAGTAAAGAAAAACACCAAGTAAAAATGAAAACAAAAACATCAATACCTTCTCACCATTTTAACACAAACACTTATTAATAGTAGGTAACTTTGAAATCATTTTTATGCCTATACTATTTAATTAAATAAACTATAGGGTACAAACACCTTTATATCCTGCATCACTCAAGATGTTAAGCAAATTTTTATTATCAACCTATTAAAGAGATATGTGTTTAATTAATATGTTCCTTAACTTAAATGTCCATAATGCTATCAATGGACATTTAAGTTAAGGAACATATTTTAAATTCTAAAATAGACCAGGGAAGTTTGGTTCCCCAAATAAACATTATACTGACAATGTTAAAATGTCCCAGACAGGAGTACATATGTGTATAAGTGTGTCTGAATGTGTGTCTGTGTATATGTATAAATGTATTCTACATATGTGATAGAATAAATGTGAAAATGTCTAACTTTATTTTATGTTTCATTCAGCCAACAAGTGATTTTTTTTATTTTTTAATATATTGTATTGGCTTTTTACAGAGAGTAAGAAAGAGAGAGAGAGAGATAGAAACATTGATGAGAGAGAAACATCAATCAGTTGCCTCTTGCACACCCCCTACTGGGGATGTGCCCACAACCAAGATACGTGCCCTTGACCGGAATGGAACATGGGACCTTTCAGTCCATAGGCCGATGCTCTATCCACTGAGCCAAACCAGTTTTGGCAACAAGGGATTTTTATCTACTACATTCCATAGCACTTCCTAATCTAGGTTTATCTTTGGAGAACTTAGAGAATGGACTGGAGCTTATTAGGCACAAATAAGCATTAGATATGAAGGTGAGTTCATTTATTATGACTCAAGGTTATGATGAAAAGGTACCATCATACAAATTCACTGTGCAATTAGAACAATTAGAGAACATTTTTGACATGTAGATAGAAGATTGAGAATAAGATATCTAAAATCTGGCCCAATTTTACACTTTTTAATTCTGTGAATATCTAGAAATCATTTGAATTTTCTGAACCACAGATTTTTCATCTTAAAAGCAATAATAATAATAATAAGCATTAAGAGTAAAATCTAAAAAAAATTGATGTTTAGTAATTTATTATTATTGGCTACTAAATGCCTAAGTTCAACTATGCTTTTTGAAACAATTATTAGATTATTACACTAGGCCTATGTATGAAATTCTATTCAGAATCTAATTTTTTAGAACTTTTTATATAGGATCATAGCTCCAAGTTTTAAAATATGCAAATCTACCCTTCAATTCTCTATGTTGGGGTTGGGGAAAACCTTCTGTTATCTATGAATCTCTCTGTTTAATCATCTCTGCTTTTAAAATCTCTGTCAAATTCATTTTTATCACAAACGTTGTACTTTTAGAAGGTACAATTATAATCCAATGATTTTACTTTTATTAGAGAGCCTTCTCTTTGTATTAAATTTGCAAGGATAATGTTTTATTTTTATTTAATTATTTTCCTCCTAACATCTAAGAATACTGGGTAATAATGAATTAAATTCATTATTAATAATGAATTAATAAGTATTCTCTTTTCAGATAGAGAAAATATATAAGGGCATGAATGAAGAAGTATGATCACTGGGTTTTATCATTAATCAGTCTCTTTTGAAAAAATTAGCTCCTCAGCTATAAGTCTATTATAGCTTATTTTGGTCTTTCTGCTAGTCATATCTTAATCTTTTACAAATCAATCAGGTTTGTGCAAAAAGAAAAATCAAACACACACACACACACACACACACACAATATTTTTGTTCCTAATGCTTTCCTTAATAGTTATTGAAATTTTTCAGTAAAGCAAATATTTTAAAAAGGATAAGTACATATTCCACTCAAAATGTAGTATATTGCCTTACAGTGAATATAAAATAAAAAATATGACTACCATCTCCACTTACCCTTCTAAACATCGCATGGTGCAGAATATTATTTTAGTGCTAGTTTTGGTACAACATGGCTCCTAAATGTGACAATAGCTGTGATAAGGTTACATATTTGCCAAATCATTTAGAAATCATTCTGGGCAGAAGATAAGACTATGTTTTCCAAACCTGACTGCATGTAGGCAGAACTATGTGTCTGAGTTCTGGAATGCAATATGAATGAAGGGATGAAGGTCAATTCCAGGCCTGACCTCTACAACATCCTCATCCCCTTGATGTGCTGTACTCTCTTTCTCTCGCCAATCTGCCAAACAATGGTGCCAGGGTGGCCTGGAAGCCACCAAGTGGTGAGATGGTATGGCCACAAGATGAAAGTAACCTGAATCACCTGAGTGACCACTTAGAATAGAGCTACCAACCCAACATTAGACTATAATGTGAGCAAAAATTAATGTTATTGCATTAAGCTACTGAGATTTTAAGGCCATTTGTTGCAAACTATTCTAACAACAACAACATAAGATAGTCTAGTCTAAATAAAATGTGTAAACTAATTAAAATGGAGCCCTCTGTAAGACACAACCAACTTGAACTTGTGTGTCAACATTGAAAGAAAACTAAATTAATAGTACATTCCTTCCCAGGGGATTTTAAAGGATAGCTTTCACTTTTTTCCTTACTAACCAAATTTAGAAGCTACTACTTTTGTAAGATATGATTCCACTGAGCTAAAAGCAAGAAGACAGAGGTTTTCACATTTGCACTGCCAGGTAAGGTCTCCATTTCACTGGGCTTCAGTTTCCTCATCTGGTAAAAAGAAAATGTTTTGCAAGATAGTCTCTAATGTTTATTCTAGTTCTAATACCAAGTCTATAAATCGAACATATATTATGATAATCTGCATTTTCTGTAATAGAATTTATAAAAAAACAAATAAACCAAGAAATTTGCAGAAATTCATCATAAACCAAGAATTTTTGCAGAAACCCAGTGAATATATAATTCATGCTTTAAAATAATTGTATGAAGCTCTTAAAAATATGAAAATATAGATGTCATTGAAGATCTAAGAGTTTTGAAACATGAACTTGCTGTGGAAACAAACAAACTTTCTCCCAAAATAAGCTGAGCATTAAAATTGGTTACACACATTCAATACATTCTCTAATATAATCTAAATCATAGAGATCATGGAAAATGTGTTTTTTTCCAAGCAGGAAAAAAGTAAAAATATAATATGGTGAAGACTAGAGAGTGGATATCCAAAGACTGTCTGGTTTTCATTCTCTCAGCTCTACTCTAACCACCAGTGTAACCTTAGCCAACCTACTTGACCTACTGCACCTTAGTCTCTACAACTTTACAATGAGTCTATTAGTAAAACTGTTTCATTGGGTGGTCATTGTGTGTATTAAATAAGTGAACATATGTAAAGTACTTGAAACAACTCCTGCAGACAGTGCAGTATAAGTCTGCTATTATTACTCATTGAATGCTTATTAAAAGGAAATTCCCTCCCTATCCAATTCAAATAACTTTGATATATAATAGTTGTAAAATTAAAATGATTTTTGAAATTTTGATTTAATGTTATTTTCCAGTGCTGTCAAAAACTGCAAATTATACATTATGAAATACTAGTTTTATTCTTTTTAAATGACTCTTTATAAATCTCTGAGTAAATTATGAACATTAGGCTAACTCAAATTAATGTTCTCTCATTAAACCTCATACTTAGGCATAAAGCAAAAGAGTTATTAATATGAGTATTTCTAAGAATAGAAAAAAGGCAACAGCTTTAACTTATACTCTAATACAATGCAACAATACTTTCAGAGAAGGACCAAGATATTTGTATAGGTCACGGTTTATATGATTTTATAAAATTATTAACTGAAAACAATTTATATGAAAAATCAAGCACACACATAATGAAAGTGAAAATTTTTAATATAAAATCAAAACAATGTGTGTAAATAAACATTAATACCAAGGAATCTGGAGTTATAATAAAGTTTAATAAAATAAATTAGGAAGCACTTAGTTATGATTACTTTCAAAAGTATGCTTTCTTTATGTATGTTTAGCTATCCTAATATACAAAAACCCAGGATCTGTAATGACCAACCAAAGGCTCAACTAACCGGAAGCCATGGCAACCCAGCACTAAGTGCTGCTCCTGCAAGCATGATGACCCAGCACTGACTGCCTAGGGGGCTGAAGATCAGGTGCAAAGAGAGCCCCAAGAGAGAGAGGCAGGGTCTGATCAGCAGCCTCCATGGTAGCCGTTGATTGGCTGCCTCTCTCTCTCCAGGCTTTTCCAGCAGCCACACTTCTGTTTCTCTCTGGGCCTTCGTGAGAGCTGCTGATCAGGCCCACCTCTCTGATCAGGCCCAGAGATGCTGACTGGCATAGAAACCAACCAATCAGAACCAAGTCTGGGTGTACTGTGTGAAATCAATGGCTGCCTAGGAGACAGAGCTTTTGATGTTGACTGGCATAGAAACCTATCAGTCAGAACCAAATTGGCCAGCAAGAAAGGGCAGTTGGGGATGAGATCAGGCCGTCAGGGGAGGGCACTTAGGGGTGATCAGGCAACAAGATCAGGGGACAAAATCAGTCCAAAAGGGGAGAGCAGTTGGAGGCGAGATTAGACTGGCAGGGAAGGGAAGTTAAGGATGATCAGGCAGGAAGGCAGGCAGAGGCAGTTAGAGGCAATCGGGCATGCAGGCAAAGGTAGTTAGGGCAATCAGGCAGGCAGGCAGCAGTCCCAGATTGTGAGAGGGATGTCTGATTGGAGAGGGTGCAGTCTTAGCTGAAGGAACCCCCTCTGAGCACGAATTTCATGCACCAGGCCACTAGTATCTATCTATCTATCTATATCTATCTATCTATCTATCTATCTATCTATCTATATATATATATATAGAAAGAGAACACTACATAGTGCTAAAGTATATAAAAACATAAATGTAAAATAACATATAGAAATATGTATCAATACATATTATAATATGTAATATGTAATATAATAATAACAAACATAATAATATATTATAAATTTATAATATAGCCATTTTTAACCATAACATTCACATTTGTGCTAGTGTTGGATTTTTTTTTGTTATTGTTATTAATCCTCACCCTAGGATATTTTTCCATTGATTTTTAGAGAGCCTGCCACTGAGATATGTAAGTGCCCTTGATCAGAATCAAATTCAGAACCCTTCAATCTATAGGCATATGCTCTATCCACTGAGTTAAACTGGCTAGGGCAAGTTAAGTAGATTTTTAATAATCTATGTTAGTTCTCTCACCTGATTTATCTTTTGGTTGAATCAAGTCCTTTATCTAAATTCATCAAGAAGGACTTATAACAGCAATAGTACCTGTCTGCCTATATGTTTAAAAATGTTTATCTAAACAAAATTGACTCAATAAATTCTGGGGTTATTTTTTCTGTGAATTGTTTATAGAAATCACTCCATTGTCTTCTAGAACTGAATGTTGTTATGGAAATGTCTAGTCAACAAGGTGATTTTTCTCTTAATAAGTTAATTTGCCTTGCTGTCCAAATAATTTTTTAGTTCTTTTAAAAGTTCAATATCTTTATTGGTCTACATCAATTTTTCCTGAGATATAGTATGTCCTTTTATAATTAGTAAATTTATTACCTTCATTTACTTCTAGAAAGCTTAGTAAATAGTTTTTTGTCCATTATTTGTTTTCTTCCTTGTGAAACAAATTATGTTTCTTGGCTTTCCTTTTCTTGTCTTCAACATCCATCATTCTGTCTTCATTCCACTCTATTTATATATTTTTCTTACTCTTTATTATTTACCTTTATGTTCCCTTCTAATTATATTCTACTTTCTCTATTTCTGATATTGATTGCTTTCCTTTTCCTTAAATTTAACCAACTCATATTTTATTTTTCTAGTTTTTCCTCACCTTCTTTAATATCTGTTTAAAGCCCCCATTTCATAGGGCTTGTTTCATATATGTAATTCATTAATTCATAAGCAATGTTTGACTACAATTTCTATCTACTCAATAGCAACATTTTTCTATGGAGTGATATTTACTTTGCATATTTAAATATTACTCTTATTTCTTTCCTCATTTTTCCTTATATCTTTGAATATGTTCTATGGCAATTCATTTTTGATTACACAATGTATTAAGAAATAATATTTTTCTATTAAGCTCTCTGTATATGATTTCTGAAGTAGGGTAGGCCCCAACCTCCTTTTTGTGGGAACTTTCATAATGGCCAAATTTTATGTACCTTCTTTCCATCTTTGCTTCTTCCAAGACTACTACAGCTGCAATTAGGCACTGAGAAATTCTCAACCCAGTCTCTGCATCCAATTCCATTCATTTCAAAAACATATCGAATCTTGTAGTAGAGGCTCCTCACATTGAAATATTCTCTCTGCATCTTTTTTTAGCAACCCTGGGTATTTCTCTCTGCTTCTTCCATAGCCCCTGCCTGATAGCCACCATTCTTTGGCTCTGTTTGATTTATATTTTGATGTGTATTCAATTTTGTTCTAATTTCACTGAAGGAAGTAGAGAAAGCATTTCTGTTTCTCAGTATCCTACATGTTTTTGAGAAAAATTAGTAAAAACTGACTTGCTGTCCCTATCATTAAGCTATAAGTCCTAGGGGTGGATTTCTTAAGCAAACCATCCAGTGGAAGTTTTAAAACTAGACATTAAGCACTATTTTTAAAAATAGTGAAAAGACATGCCACAGACTCTGAGGAGACAGTTGTAAGTCATATAAATAGATACAAAATTAGAATACACTAGTTGGTAAGAGCAATTTTTATAACACTAAGAATTTGAAAACAACCTAAATATATACCAACAGGGGAATAAACATTTGTAGTATCCTCAAAAAATGAATATAAAACTGTAAAAATAAATTATACATGTAACTATATTTTGGAAAAATACAGACCATAAAATTAAGCACAAAAGTATATACATAATAGAATACCATTTAAAGTTTATGATATATAAAGATATGCTATGTATTATTTAGAAATGAATTCACTTCCAATAAAAATATAAAGAAAATAATCAAAATAAGTACCCAGTGTAATAGTAACCCCAGGAATACCAATATTTGGAAAGTTGAACCAAGTAGAAGCCCAGGTTTTATGCAATCAAGAGTGCAGGCTAGTCATATAGACATTGAAAAGAAAGTGGTAAGTCACAAGCTGATGATATCTAGATTATCTGATGCTAACATACTACTCAGAGTAGCCAGATGAAACCACTCCCCTAAGACACTCATCATTTGGATCACTCACAAACATTGGGAACTCTTGTCTCTATTTCTTTGATTTTACTCTACCTCAGCAAATCATAACAAAAGCTTGAACATCAAATTGAACTGGTAAATATATCTAAATAAATATGGAGAAACACAGAGTATTAAAATAATTGAGAAAACTGCACCCAGGGTAATCCTGCATATTAGAAGAGACAGCACAATGCAGCCGTTGCCTTTGTCTCATGCTGAGTGGCCACATTCATGGTTCTTGCAACAAGTTTCCAGAGAATGACTGATGGCAGATGGATGGTTTTCTGCAAAAATGAGGCCAAACCACACTGGATCTGAACCAGAGAACCACATTATTTTGTATCTTTCATTTATTTTTCCACTATGTCCTTTTATTTTCTAAATAAAATATTTAGGAATATTTTATTTATGTAAATATTAAGATATCAAGAATTTCACCCTGACCAGTTTGGCTCAGTGGATAGAGCATTGGGCCATGAACTGAAAGGTCTCAGATTCAATTCCGGTAGAGGGCATGCACCTTGGTTGCAGGCTCAATCCCCAGTAGGGAGTACGCAGGAGGCAGCTGATCTATGTTTCTCTCTCATCGATGTTTCTAACTCTCTATCCCTCTCCCTTCCTCTCTGTAAAAGACAATAAAAATATTTTTTTAAAAAAAAGATACCAAGAATCCAAGAATCTCAATTCTATTATTCTACTTATAAAAATCTCCTAATCCTAGACAATTATCTATAATTAAGATTAGTATTTGTTTCAACATAAAGAAAATCAAATTGTAGATTGTTTTTACTTATCTGCAGTGGAAATCTATTAAGCCTATAGCTACTTATCATCTTTTCATAGCAATAAGGCCTGCCAATCTCCAGAGTAATCAGAGGCAAGTGATAAGAAATCACACCTTTCAGGACAGCATTTTTAAGTCAGACTCACAAACCCACAGCAGTAGGAGAGCCATTTTCCCATGCTCTTCACCCTCTGGGGTAGTTTACTAGGATTTAGCAAGGACAGACATCAAACTGTCAAAGAAAGTTCTTAGGACTTCGGCCATACACATCTAAGCTGCACCTGTAGGGAGCCAATTCATCCCCTGGCATAATCTGGGATGCAAGCCTTGTGTGTACAGCATTACTCAGGCCCCAGACCGCACTTGGCACTTCAGCGTTCTACCAAGGATGATTACCTTAAGCAACGAGCTTTCGCCAGTTGCCATGGAGCAATGTGTAGTTTCTAAATCATCTGCCAGGGAGGAGGTAAATTCCTTTTCTGGGAGACCAGCCTGCTGGAAATCGGTCTCACACAATTAACCCCTTCCTCTCACTTCCAAAGTTAAAAGCCAGAGCCCCCTTCCCTGGCACCCTCGCCGATAGAACACCGCCATGTGACTTGGGCCAGGCCTCACAGATATTTCTATGGGAAACTTTAATTTGGAAACAAGCAAGGTGAGGACACAGAGGTGATAAGGAATTCATCTTCTGCTCAAAATGATGAGAGAGAAGTCAGGCTTTAGGAAGCCACATGCAGGGTGTCTGTGGTCTTAGCCTAATGTCTACCGTGCAGGCCGGGGCACTGTCTCCCAGTGACAGCAGCCATGGGTATGTGGTGAAGAAGTATGTACTCATAGTACTGTCAGTACATTTTTTCTGGCTCTGCAGCTGCAAATCCCACATAACTAACCCTCTCCCAAAGATTATATAATCTATCTAATATGTTTTAACATATACTTTTCCTGTTTAAGTAGCTTCTCTTGTTTTCAGCACAGCATGCTGGCAGACACTGAGTTAGCTGCAGGCATGGCCACAGATAACACATCCTTAAGGAAATAGAAATTTGAGCGTGGTCAGGTGGACAGGTTGGGTTTGCAGGAAGTTAAGGATCCAGCCTCTAACAGCCCATAAACACAGTAATTAAACATGTAAGTTATCAGGTGCAGTTACCTGAAATAAAGAGCTAATTGAAGTCTGGCTTCAGAACACTGAGAAACCACCACCACAGAACAGTATGAAAGACATAAAGAATGAAAACCCTGTGTTCTTTCACTTATAAGAGGGAATCACACCAAAAAAAAATGATACTGTAAGTTCAAAATCCTAAAACCTCAGCTCAACATAGAGTGAAAGCAGCAGGAACTTTCCATCACTAGCCCAAGGAAATCTCTTATCTCATATAGCCAGGGATGAAGTAAGCAAGTAAGTAAATTTTGTCAAATGACATCATTTGTTTGTACATCCTTGCCAAGTCTTTTAGGTAAAATTGAGGCCACTGACTGGGAAAAAGTAAAACCCTGAAAATTAAAATGGGGTCACCCTAGAGGACTCAAAGGATCTGAGAGCTCTGAATTCCCAAACCTTGCTGAGCCCCACTTAGCAGTGGAAGCAGTATCTTCTCCCCTTACTCTGAACAGTGCTTCCCTGTGGAAATCTGTCAATGCCCTGGACTAGGACCCTTGCCTTGTGAAGGAAAGTCAGTTCTCATGAATCATAACCTTCTATTATCAGCACATCCAAAACCATACTCAGACCCTGCTTACTCTGTTGAGGTGGAGGGAAGAGGAGAGTGGGGAGGAATGTACATGTTCAATTGCCAGTGGGGAAAATTCCAAATCTCACTAATTTATATTAGTAAAATCCTAGAGAACATGTGTGGGGGTGGTTTCTGACATTATACTAAGGAGAGGAAATCATTTCAAAATAAATTAAATTTCTCATCATAGCTACACTTAGCAAAGATTTACTGTATCTAATTAAGCAGCTGAAAATCAGTCTAAATGTTTCCAGGGTGGCTGACTGGAACCTAAATTCCTGTGATAAAGTTAGAAAGAAAAGAAGTTTTGGTATGATGTAGACAAATGAACCCAACATCTTTGGGAGCTACTAAAATTTAAGTAGATTTATTTTTTTTAATATATTTTATAAATTTTTTTACAGAGAGAAAGGGAGAGGGATAGAGAGTTAGAAACATCGATGAGAGAGAAATATCAATCAACTGCCTCCTGTACACTCCCCCCGGGGTATGTGCCCACAACCAAGGTACATGCCCTTAACTGGAATTGAACCTGGGACCCTTGAGTCTGCAGGCCTCCACTCTATCCACTGAGCCAAACCGGTTAGGGCTTGAAGTGGATTTATAATGGGTAGCCTGATATCTACTTCCCTGGTATTTGCAAGAACCCAAACCATGTCATTTAAGAGGGCCCAAAAGAATGGCCCTTCGTGAGCACTTATAGTAACATTGCTCCAAAGAGCATCAACATATTTAATAAGAACCAAGATGACTATTTTCTGTTGGCTGGGAATATGCATAGTTATGGTGCTTTTAAAATGGCCTACTTCAAAGATGATGGACACGTTGGGTGGCAAAGACAAGGTGGTGTCTTGTAAGCAGAAGAGGGGACATGAGCGTGGTTATGCTAACAAAGGGATCAGTATGATTACCAGGACAATCGGACCTACAGGGCAGATGTCTGATCACTGGGTTCTTAGGATCTAAGTAAATGGCCAGATCATTTGAGACAGTTCACAAACCTAGTATACCTTTCAAAGGAGAAGTGTATAGTTAGAGAATATCTTATAATAGCATTATGTCTATCATAAAAGCTTCCCCAAAGGAACCTGCATCCAATACCAGGCTTAATGTGGACTGGGGGAAGGAATAGACAATAAGTTTAGGGATTATTAGAAACTAGCTTTCTGCTCACAGTCCCCAAAGGCAAAAAGTATTGTCTCCTGCTGGTGACAGTGTGGTATTTAAAAGAACAGGGCTGTGACCCAGGGAGCATCTCAAGTGGGTCTTATGGAACTCTAATCCCATCCATTTCCGTAACAAACTATCCCCAAACGTAGTGGCTTACTATAAAATTTGTGAGTTAATAAATTTGCCTCTTGGGCAGAAATTGGCAGGGAAAGCTGGTCTCTGCTGAATTCAGCCTCAGCTGGGGGCTAGAGTCATCTGTGGACTCCTCACTCATATCTGGCAGTTGGTGTGAACTGTTGGCAGCAGCTTTGGCTGGAACTGTTAGAGCTTCTACAAGTAGCTGTGGATGTAGTCTGTCTTCCTTACAACAAGATGATTGAGTTCTAACCACCCCGAGCCTCCCAAGAAAGCAAACCAGGAGGAAGCTGCATCTCCTTTTCTAACACATCCTTAGAAACAACAGTGTCATTTTTGCCACATTCTGTATACGAAGGCACTCACAAAAATCTGACTCAGTTCAAGGGACAGGAATATAGAATTTACCTCTTAATGGAGGGGTAACTGGGTTCTGGAAGAGCATATGGAACCAGAAATATCATTATAGTCATTCTGGAAAAGTGATCTTTCACTTCCTCTTTCCATCATTAATCTGGTTCCAGAGTACATGTTTGGAATAGATGTATGTACTCAGTAACTGGGAAATATCTCATACTTGCTCCCAAATGAATAAATCATTTACAAGGACAAAGATTATAATACACTTAATCAGGTGATTTCTCCCACTGTAGCAGTTATCCTAAATGTGTACTCATTTGGGAAGTAAATGAACACTGCCCTTGCTTGCCTGCTAGTTCATAAATACTGATCTCAAGATATATGCAGTATATATATTGAGTAGGCAGATTATTATGATCTCTGAACACATAGTAATCTGGCCACTCAGTTAATATCTTATATAATAAAAGGCTAATATGCAAATTGTCCCCTCAACCAGGAGTTCAACCAGCAGGCAGGTTGGCCAACTGCCCATGACCCCTCCCCCTGGACAGGCTGGTGGACTCCACCCATGCAAACTCATTAGTCACTCCAATGAAATTTCATGTGGATAGTAGCAAGCAGGCAGTTAAGAATTGCTGCACCTTGGCATGCTACCCACAAAGAAAGACACATGACACTTGACAGTTACTAAGTTTTAAGAAAAAAAGTCTTCATAAATTAAGTTACGTGCTGCAGTATGCTAAGTGATAGGAGTGGTAACTTGAATAGGGCCATAGTTAGGGGTAGTTTTCTAGCTAGCCCCAACTTTTAGTGCAAGCAGATCTTTTCTCTTAGCCCATATGAGCCCATATGACCCAACAGTTCCCATAGTGTGTGGAGTGTCTGTGGCAGCTCAGACTGCTGGAATTTAACCCCTATAGGCAATTCATAACTCAGATATTAAAGAAAAACTGTGCCCTCTTTGGCTAGAAATTAGCCTCTTATTGGCTTTATATTGGTTTTCTTTAGAGACTGAACACCTGCCCATAACAGACAGGGTGCACTGCATCCTCAGCTGCCCATTACCCGCTGAACATCTGTATTATATGATGCATACCCATCAACCTTCCACCAGCAAATACAGTTCCTGTGGTCACACGTTCACATGAATAGGTAGTTCAGTTTCTAGGATTTATTCCTCTAGCAGTGTTATCACTGCCCCAACCTTCATCATACTCTGACCACATGCCAAGTGTTTTAACCTTTTCTGATACAGAAAAAGCTCTGCTCCATATGCTGGCATTGACTTCAAAGTGGATTGCCATGGCTTTACAGCCCCATTTGAGATGGCCCTGGAAGACAGAAGGAAAGATAATCCTCTCCGTGGGCAAAACTCCAGGGTACACACTGTGGTCCACTTGTGGGAGATATTGCATGAAGAGTAATTCAAGGACTAATGGATTGACCAGATGGTCTGTGACAATGATATTAAACCTCTCAGAATTAACTCAGAGATTAAAAGTATTTTTGTCCTATGCAAATATTCAGCCGGTTTCCAACGAAAAGGAGGTACTGACACAAGGACAAGGATATAGACAAATGGGAACAGAACAGGAACTCAGAAGCTGGTCCAATCTATTGTGCTCAATTAATATTTGACAAATAAGGCAAGAGCATACAATAAAGTCATGACATACTCTTCAATAAATGGTGATGGGAAAATGGGATATATGTGAAAAAAATGAAATAGACCATTAAATCACACCATACACAAAAATAAACTCAAAATGGGTAAATGATTTAAATGTAAGATGGGAAACCATAAAGATCTTAGAAGAATCCATAGGTAGAAAAATATCAGACATATCTCATAGCAATATGTTTACCAATACCTCTTCTAGGACAATGAAAGCTAAAGAGAAAATAAACAAATGGGATTACATCAAAATAAAAAGCTTCTGCACAGCAAAAGAAACCATCAACAAAACAGAAGAGCCCACTGCATGGGAGAACATATTTGCCAATGTGACATTCAATAAGGGTTTAATCTTCAAAATTTATAGGGAAATCATACAACTTAACAAAAGGAAGATAAACAGTCCAATCAAAAAACGGGCAAAGGACCTAAATAGACACATCTTGAAAGTGGACATACAAAAGGCCAAGAGACATATAAAAACATGCTCAAAGTCAATAATTATCCAAGATATTTAAATCAAAACAACAATGAGGTACCATCTTACACCTGTCAGAATGGGTATATCAACAAGTCAACAAATGCAAGTGCTGGCGAGGATGTGGAGGAAAAGGAACCCTGGTAGGTTGCTGGCAGGAATGAAGACTGGTGCAACCACTATGGAAAACAGTATGAAGTTTCCTCAAAAAATTAAAAATGGAACTCCCATTTGACCCAGTAATTCCACTTCTAGGAACATATTAAAAAACAAACAAACAAACAAAAATAGAAACACCAATCAGAAAGAACACATGCACCCTTATGTTCATAGTAGCACAATTTACAATAACTAAGATTTGAAAATAGCCTAAGTGTCTATCAAGTGAGTGGCTTAAAAACCTATGGTAGATCTACACAATGTAATACTATGCTGCTATTAAAAAAAAAAAAAGAAAGAAAGAAAAGAAAGAAGGAAAGCACTTTTAACATTTGCAACAGCATGGGTGGATCTACAGAGCATTATGCTAAGCAAAATAAGCCAGATAAAGATAAGTATCACATAAACTCACTCATTTGTGGAATATAATGAACAACATAAACTGATGAATAAAAATAGATCCAAAGACACAGAAGCATTGAACAGACCATCAAACCTCAAAGGAAGGTGTCTGTGTGTGGGGGTGCAGGGGGGGGGAAGGGGGTCGTAACAGATCAACCAAAGGACTTGTATGCATGCATATAAGCATAACCAATGGACACAGACAGTATGGGGTGAGGGCATGTACTGTGGGTGGGGGGGGAGCGGCTGGGGAGAGATCAATGCAGGGAAAAAGAGACCTATGTAATACTTTCAACAATAAAGAATTTAAATTTTTTAAAAATGGGGAGGCTTGGCTGGTATTACTCAGTGGTTAAGCATCAACTTATGAACCAGGGGATCACGGTTAGGTTCCTAGTCAGGGCACATGCCAGGGTTGCGGGCTTGATCCCCAGCAGGAGGCATGTAGGAGGCAACCAATCTATGATTCTCTCTCATTGTTGATTTTTCTATCTCTCTTTCCCTCTACTTTCCTCTCTAAAATCAATAAAAATATATTTTAAAAAATAAAATAAAAACTGGGGGAGAAGCTGTTCTAACATGAGGATGCCACCTAGTCTCTTATTTCCCCAGTCCTCATAGTGTTTACTCAACTTTACGAAAAAGTGGCCATGGTGGCGTGAAGAGAATTTTGAAGAAGCTCAACATATGAACTTTCCTCCCCATGCTGACTTGGCCATCATCGCTACTTAGTGCCTCATTCTCCAGCAAAACAGCAGCCCTTCCTGAGCCCCTAATAAATTCTCATATCCCGAGGAGACCAGATAGCCACTTGGCAGCGAGCTGATTATTTTGGAGCCCTTCTCCAAAGTGGACTTTTCCTTATTGGAATAAACACTTACTCCGGAATTGGACTTGACTTCTCTGCCTGCTATGCTGTGCCAGGTACACCATCTGTTATCTTACCGGATGTCTAGTTGTCAAGTTAAACCGAACAATATTACTTCTGACTAAGAAAGCTCAATTCACAATGAAGACATTTGGTTGATATTCATGGGATTCTCTAGCCTTGTGCTCCAAAAGCAATTAGCCTTATGGAATATTGAAAAGGGTTTTTGAAGATTTAGTAACAATGTCAACTGAAAGACAATACGTTGTTAGATATAGATACAATTTCATAACATAATATCTAGTTTTTGTCCACTCAGCCAGAATACAAAATCTGTTATCCAAGGGATAGAAATGGAGATGGGTCATTTAATCCGAGAATATGACTGATACAATGTCTGTTTAAATTGAAGAGTTAAAACTGTACCTAAACTTTAAAATGTATTTATTAAGATCACTACATTTAGTGTCATGATTATTGATTAGAAAAAGTTGTTCTCAAAAACATAATATGATCATAATGTGTTTAAATTATTTCTATACATACTCTACCTTATGAAAATCAGACATAAGTACATTTAAACATAAATGAAAGTAAAGATAGAATTATTCAAATGCTCAGTTACTCTATAGAAGTAAACTATGTTATATATATACATATATATACATACACATTTATCATTCCTAGAAAATACTTGCTATATGGTAGGTTCTCAATAAATACAGAAAAACTCAATTATTTCTCAGTATTGTCCATAAATTAATATTTAGTTTGTACATAACTTAAGAACATATCTAGTGTTTAAAACATTGTTAAACAGTTTCTGCTTTATTCTTTTTTTAAGTGATTTTTTAAATCATTTCTACAACTAACAACCTCTAATATTGACCAAAAAGTATATTGCTATAAATAATAGACTATTTCAGCACACATTATTCTATAAACTATATCTGATATTTATTATTCTTAGTCATGACACATCTTTCTGTCTAAATCAAAACAAGTCAGCTTGAAAAATATAGTAACAGAATTTCTTTGAAATGGAAATAAATGCCATTCTAAGGAAATAAGTGTATTTTATTGCCATTATCATAGACAGTAACTTAAATGTGTTTACCCTCCTTAGAATTGTAAAAAAATCTCTACCTTGTACCTGGGTTTTATTTTTAAAGGTTTAATCTGTGAAGTAAACAAGGCTGTCTTTCTTTTTGTTGCAGACATTTTTAATTCATTCCTATAATAGTGAAACTGTGGGGATCTCAAACAGATATGAGCTTACATTTTTTAATGGGAGCTCATCTTATGAGATGAGATTTTTGATTTCCCACTTGGCTACCAGAGAAGACAAGGAAAACAAAAAATGTAAAACTAACTCTGCATGTAAATTTACATCAACTCTTTAGACATATACTAATTTCATGCAATGAAAATGACAGCCTGTGAATGAAGCTAGTTCTTACCAGAAATTGATATACATATTAAAATGTTTGTTTTGTGGCTCAAACATCCATTTTTTAAATGGCTCAAAAAACTCCAAGTCATTGGAGTTTTGTTACAAATGTAAGAAAGAGAAAGCCAGGTAAAAGTTGGTAAATCACTTAGGATGAAATATACTCTGATTTTATGAATTAGAGTAAGAGAAAAAGACATGATACACATAAAATTATTATGATACTCTAAACAATCTATAGCTTCCTCATATCTGTGTCAGTCATAACTCAGTCAAAAAAATCCTCCAATTAAATTAAAGAATAGACATCAAAAGCCCACTTTCTTACTTCAAATCAACATTTCTTTGTGATCCAAACATTCTGACATATTCAGGATTAGAGTTATTCTGATCATGTAAATTAAATCCATATATAATGCAACTCTATCATTTATAGATTTTTCTCTCTTACTAGACAAGGATCATATTTCATTCATTCTGTCAATGCACTCAATCAAAGTGCTAGAAAGCACTATTAAAAATGCAGATGCCTCCCTCAAGAAGTCTAGCAGAGAAGACAAATGTGTACATTACTAATAATAATATAAGAAAAAAATTACATCTGCAGTAAAGTTATAAATTAAATGCTGTGGAAACTAACCAATATATCCCAATTTGAGTATTAGGGAATGATCCAAACAGATGGCTATTTTTAAGCCTAAATTCTAAGGCTGTTTTATATTGTTAGATATGTCTGATATGTTTCATGAATGTAACAGTTACTCAACAAATGTTTATTAAATGCATTTTGTTGGGGAAGGGGAAGAATTTTGGGGAAAAAATTTGGAGTATATAAATAATAAACTTTCATAAACAAAATCAGTCTGTCTCACATAGTTATTAACAGACATGGTTAATGTGATGGTAATTGATCCCACAATATTATGATCATAATATGCAAGACTGGGGCCATCCCTCAATGGGAACACAACTTGACCTGAAATGCCATATCAGTGCAGAATGCAGCAAATTTAGTCTTAACTCAGTGAACATAACTCTCAAAATTTAATTTCTCCCAATGTAAGTCTATCAGAAATTTTTACAAGGTATGTTAATATCACTGCACCAGGAAATATTGCTTTCATATGTTTAAAAAAATGAAAACAAGTCAAAGGAATCTACTCTGGCTTTCATCACAGGGACTTCAGCAGCTCTGTCGTGTGGCAGCAAATCGCCTTCATTACAAGGGCCTCTTGTCTTTAAACAAGCATTTTTGTGATTATCTGACAAGAAATGTGGTTCAGGCAGATACTAATGAGTAGGGTATATAAAAAAAAAGTTTGTGCTCTCAAAAGCTAAATGTTTTCCACCAACCATATATTTTATCACCCCTGGTTGTCAACGTCTCCTCCTTTGACCTTTCAAGATTTCAGAATCATGAGGGGACAAAGCTCTCCCTAATAATCTACCAATCTCACTGCATCTGCTGAGACATCTTGGTACTCACCATTAGTGAGATGGATGATGGAGGGTGAAAATCAGCAGCTCATCTGAGAAGGATCGTGTTCACTCCTCTGGTGATGGATGGAGCTATTTCTTTGTTAGCAGCAATCCTCCTTTATTGACATGCAAGTCCTGCAGTGGGAACCAACCATATTTGTTTTCCAGTTTACCCAAGAAAAGTGACACATTCATGTCACCCAGAATAGATCGTAGCGGGAACCACTCTACACCTCTAAAAATTGTATTCCTATGTGTGTGGTGGAATCTTCTTCATGCCACCTCTGGCTGAATTTAAAGGCTGACTCTCCTTGAGGAAACCTAGAAAGCATTTTAAATTGCTAAACTGGGAGGCAGGAGACCTGGATTCTAGTTGTGAGAGTCTCTAGCCAATGAGAAAGTTTTGTAAAGGTCATTCGGTCTTGCTGTGGTTCTGTTTCCCTGTGTACCTGCTTTAGGAACTTTTTAAAAATGTAAAATATAGCCATAAGCAAAAAGAAAAAGGAACTCACTCTGTGGGAGAATATGTTTGCCACTGATAAATCTCATAAGGAGTTCATTTCCAAAATTATATATTATATATTTACACAATTCAACACCAGAAAGACAAAAAATCCAATTAAAAAAATGGGCAAAGGACTTGAATAGACACATCCCCAAAGAGGATATACAGATGGCCAAAAGACATATGAAGAAATGCTCTGTGTCACTATCATCAAAGAGATGCAAATTGAAACTACAATGAAGTATCACCTCACACCTGCCAGAATGGCTATGATCAATAAATCAATAAACAACAAATGCTGGCAAGGATGTGGAGAAAAAGAAACCCTAGTACATTATTAGTGGGAATGCAAAGCAGTGCAACTACTTTGAGAAACTATATAAAGTTTGCTCAAAAAACAAAATATGGAACTACCTTTGACCTAGTGATTCCACTTCTGAGAATATGTCCTAAGAATCCAGAAACACTAATTAGTAAGAATACATGCACCCCTATGTCAGCATTATTTATAATAGCCAAGATCTGGAAACAGTCCAAGTTCCCCTCAGCATGTGAGTAGATAGAAAAGCTGTGGTACATTTACACCATGGAATACTATGCAGCTGTAGAGAGAAGGATCTCTTACCCTTTGAGACAGCATATGGAGAGACAGCATATGAGCAAAATGAACTAACACACAAAACAAAGACAGAAAGCAGGCTGACAGCTGTTGTATATGTGTGGGGCAGATTGGGGGGCTGGAGAGTGGTAGAGGGATTGAGCAAAAAATAAAAAAGAGGGAAAAAGCTCATGGACATGGACAACAGTGTGGTGACTGGTGGGGCGGGGAGGTGGAAGAGAGTCTACAGGGGATAACTGGTGATGAAAGGAGTCTTGACCTGGGGTGCTAATACAGTATACAGATGATGTATTATAAAACTGTACACCCGAAACCTGTATAATTTTGTTAACCAGTGTCATCCCAATGAATTCAATAAAAAGGAGATAAATAATATATGCATCCTATGCTCACTGCAATGTTATTTACAATAGCCAAGATTTGGAAGCAGCTTAAGTGCCCATCAGTAGATGAGTAGATCAAAACGCTGTGGTATGCCTGGGGGGGAGGGATGCAATGGGAAGAGATGTATACATGTAACACTTTAATTTAAAAAAAAATTTTTTAAAGAAAAAAAAAGCTGTGGTATCTTTACACAATGGAATACCACTTGGCCATACACAAGAAGGAAATCTTACCTTTTTTGACAGTTTGGATGGACCTAGGGAGTATTAAGCTAAGTGAAATGAGCCAGTCAGAGAAAGACAAATACCAAATGGTTTTACTTTTATGTGGAATCTAATGAACAAAATACGTAAATGAAATAGAAAACATAGATACACAGACTGACAGATAGATGTCAGAGGGGAACGGTGTTAGGGGGCTGGTGAAAAGGGTGAAGGGATTAAGAAAAAAAGGGAAGAAAGCAACAATTACAGACACAGACAACAGTATGATGATTATAAGCAAGGATGGGAATGTGGGAGATAGACGATGGTAAAAGAGGAATAAATGGTGACAGAAAGACTTGAGTTTGGCTGATGAACACACAATACAGATGATCCATTATAGAATGGTAGACTTGAAACCTATATAATTTTATTAACCAATGTCACCCCAATACATTTAATAAACTTTATTTAACTCTAAAAATTAAATCTCAATAAAGGAATGTATAATTCAACCCACGACTTTTATTTTTTAGGAATGAGATAAATAAGTAATTACAGATGAGTACAAGTATTATTCGTGTGACACTGTTTATCGCAGTGATGTTTATAATAGAGGAACGCAAGAAACTATCAAAATATTCACAATAGAGAATTGTTTTAATAATTTATGTTACAGCCACACACAGGAAGCAGCTATTTAAAATGAAGCTGTAGATTCACATTTTCTCAACCCTTATAGCAGTAAAACTATTTAACAAAAAAATCCCCTACACGTAGCTGCAACATAAAAAGTAAATACAAGCAGAGCTTCTCTGTTTGGAATGGGGTAAGAAGGCTAAACCATTAACCCCTGACTTTATGGCCTATGTCTTTTGAGTCCTTGATAAATCTCATTGCACAAATGAATGTTATTAACATGGGAAATTTTCTATGATAGAATCTAAGAAATGAAAGATAGCTACAAAATGAAAGGTCAAAAATTTGTTCCAATATGTCAATGGGTAAAGAAAATATATATAATCAAAATCTATTACCAAAAAAATATTGATCCTTTTAGTGGCTAAAATCCAAAGGATAGTGTAGTCTAGTTTTTTATTTTCTCCAACAGAGTCCCTGCAGCCCACCTGGATGGTGTTCCAGTATTCAGAACACCATTCCTGGTTCCATGTAGAAGAGCAATTATTACTTCCTACAGTCCTATTTATAAAATATTCAGAATAAACAAATCTTATTCTTTATATATTTCATTATATAAATTGATGTTTATTAACTAAAAGAACCCTTCTCTCACCATCCTACTCACATCAGAGTGAAGGATATATTCAGTTCTGGGATTATATCTCAGCCACTTCCTTCTATTTCTTTCCTAATTCTTGACACCCTTCAGTTATTATTTGTAGAAACCAATATCCAAGTCACCTCTTTGTATATTCCAGGACACCACTAAATCAGAACTACAGATTTTACCAATAAAATATAGAAGTGTTGGTATGTGACCTGTGAGTCTAGGCCATACAAAGCACTGAAGCTTTCACCTTGCTGCTTGGATTGCCTGCACTGGGGGAAACCCCCCATCTTCCCCTGATATCAGTTAACTGTGTAGGGAAGCCCAAATATAGAAATGGGGGTCCTGGACAACAAAACTTGCCAGCCATGTGAGTGGCCTCCTGGGAAAGGCATCCTCCAGCCCCTGTCAAGCCTTCAGATGAGGGCATCTCTAGCATTGATCTAATTGTAACTGCATGGGGTATCTGAGGTGAAGACTGATGAACACAACCCTCCCCAAATCCTGGTTCCCAAAAACTGAGCATCTCCCGGAATCTCTAACTCTCGGGGATTTCTTAAGCCTCTTAATAGTCTGGATGTGCATTGTAACTTAGTTGATACTCACCTTCTTTGTGCTATTACACAAGAAGAAAATCTGGTTCCAGCATAAAACAAATATATTTCTTTCTCTCTAAGACAGGTATTTAAGAGCTTAATATTCAGTTCCTGGCCATTTCTGCCCTTCCAAAATATAAATTACGAATATTTAAAAAGACATTCAAATGTCCAACCAGTGTGGCTCAATGTTTGAACATCGACCCATGAACCAGGGGGATGTGGCTCAATTCCTGGTCAGAGCACAAATGCTCAGGTAGTGGACTCGATCCCTGGTAGGGGGCATGCAAGAGGCAACCGATCAAGGATTCTCTCTATCATTGATATTTCTATCTGTCTCTCCCTCTCTGAAGTCAATAAAAATGCATTTTTAAATACATTCAGAGAAATATTTTTTTAAAAAAGGAATAAAAGAAAGCAGCAACCATCTCGATCAGAGATGGGGAACTTTTTGTGCTAATGACCATTTGAATATTATATCATTCATTACTATTACTCCCTTAATATAAATTTATGTTGCTATGAAAAAAAGCTCATAGATTTATTGAATTTCAAAGTCCTACTGCAGTTGCCTTGGCAGGTCCAAACCAAATGATTTTCAGGGCTTTAAATGGCACATGGGCCGGACTTTCCCTACCCCTGATCTACACAAAGAGAAGGAACATTATCTGCTAAGCATGCTAAGTGCTTCTGAAAAGCAAGAATAAACAAATGACACTGACAGACTAGAACACCGGTATATAATTTTTAATTTTTTTCCTGTATTGTTGAGAGTATTGTCTTTATTCATTAGACTGTGAGATTGGAAACTCAGGTAAGTGCTCTCCACTAAGGAAGCTGGTTGTAGTTCCTCTCCACTGGTTAACAGCCTCTGCTGCTCTGTTCCCAGTATCACATCAAAATCTAGTTAAAATGCATTTCTATTTTTGATGACCAATTGTTTAATTAGGATATCAGTTCAACAGATGAAATAGAATGGCTCAAAATAAAAGTAATTTTCAGCAAAATAAATTATTTCTCTGTTACACAAAAATTCCGAGTTAACAAGTCTTCTCTCCCCTGCAAAGGTATAGGATCCAGGCTCCTTCCCCTATGTTTCTGCAATCACTAAGGTGCCATCCTTGTTCATGTAGTTCACACTGGAGCATCGGGAGGTGAGAGGGGGAAGATAAATTGTTCATGGATTCCTTTCACATCCAATTTGGCAGGAACACAGTCATGTGTTCATAAATATCACAAAAGTCTGGGAACTTGATTTTCTTAGTACTTTATCCCGCTGTGATAAATGTCATACATGTGTGAGACCCTTCAATGGTTATATGAAAATTTAAAAAAAAACTCTTTATAATCTAGGACAAACTTCAACTCTATTCTATATCCATTCCCCCCCCCATTGATTTTCAGAGAGAGTAGAAAGGAGGGAGAGGAGAGGAGAGGAGAGGAGAGGAGAGGAGAGGAGAGGAGAGGAGAGGAGAAACATTAGTGTGAGAAAGACAAATAGATTGGCTGCCTCCCACACATGCCCCAGCAGAGTTAGAATTGAACCTGAAACCCAGGTAAGTGCCCTTGACCAAAAATCGAACCTGAGACCTTCTGGTGTGCAGGCTGGCGCTCTAACAACTGAAAAAAAAAAACTGGCCAGAGCTATTCTACATCCCTTTTGATTAAAAATCTCAATCAACTCCCCTTACTGTCCACACAATCAGATATTGAGAATCTCTAATTCAAGGTAATGACTGGTACAATGAATTAGAACAATTGCTAATACCTTTAAACTATTAGAATTACACCTAGGCTATATAGATGGAATGTTGTTAGGTGATTTATTACATAAGAAGTGGGGTTTTTTTTCCTGCACAAAAGCTTCATAAAACAATAATGACCATTTTATTGCCAAAGTACTTGAGAGATGATTTTCTCCTTCTGTAAAATTCACATTAAACAATCTGAGTCATGTTATTTTTAACTTGCAAATGATGATTAAATGATCCAATTACAAGTAGTGTAAGTCACTCATTATCTCATCTTTCTGCTTGGATCTGCAACTGTTCTTGTAATAAATATCCTTAAAAAATCAGTCCATATAGTCAGAGGTGAAAAAAAACACGAATTCAATGTGACCAACATTAACACCACTCACCATGTGACAGGCACTGTGTGTAGTAGTTAGGAATAACCACACCTACCCACCCCCAGAAGCAGCTGAGCTGAAATTAAGGGCAATCTACTCAAGATAGCATTTCATCAAAGGAATTGGGGGGCAGGGGTGGGGCTGACACATTCAAATACACTAAGTACAGATCTTAAAGAGTGGGAGATGGGCAAGGGTTGAGGCTAGAGACAAAGACCAACTGTATCACACAGGGGCTTCGGAGATTTTATTCCAAAGTCAATGTGAATCCACAGGATAATATCAGGTAGGAGATCAAAAGAAGTAAGTGTTGTGTGGAAGAAATCCTTCTCTCTCTCGTGAGACCGAAGCATATGATAGTAAAACCAAAAACTGGGCATGAGGACAGGCAAGATTATATGTGGAGAAAGTAACTTAGGAAGCAACTGCAATAAACTAAGCAAGAGGTTAGAGACTAAGAGTAGCTTAGACCAGGGGGATGGGAGGAGAAATGGAAAAAATGAAAAAATGTGAACACTGTTTAGCAAGCAGAATAGATATGACTTGCATAAGAAAAATAAAAAGTAACTTAAAAAAACATGTGACTGCAATTATCCTGTGTAGTTTTCTAGGTAACTTTTATCGTTATCCCAAAAAATGCATAGAATAAGCAATATTAATCAGGAAAACTAAGCTTATTTAAATATGCAATTTTGTTTTTGTTAAATGACTAAAATAAGATAACTAGTACAATCAAATAAGCTTTCAGGGTACACACAAAAATGATACCAATGATGTGACAGAAATACTGATTTTTTTTCTTCTTCCTTCCTTTTTCTTTGGTGGGGTTTGCAAATACTTCATAGTTTATCTTTCATTTACTTAATCATTCCACTCAACAAATATTCTTGAATACCCACACTACTAGTATACTGATCACCCTACTAGACCATGGGTATACAGCAGCAAAAAAAAAAAAAAACGGACAACCCCCTACCTTCATGAAGTTCTATTCTGGTTGGTGGGAGTCATAAAATAATGACAAGGTAAATAAAATATATAGGATGCTAGATAGTTACCCCATTGATAGGTGGGCATTTCTTTTGTTAATTACCAAAATAAACTTTTTCAAACAACAATAGGGAAAAGTGGAATAGGAATAGACCTACTAGAAGTTCAACTAAGATGGGCTCATATGCCATCTGCTCATCTCTTCACTGTCCCTACCACCCAACAATAAAGCTTCCATCACTCCTCATTGACCTCAACGCACTCTGCTTATACAGCTGTACCACTACCTGGTTATATCAGAGTTGCTAAACATGTCTGCATCTCTCTTTTCAAACCTAGACTTGTGAATAGACAAAGTTTGAAAACAATGGGAACAGTCATTATTCTTATGTTTTACATGTAAATACATGACAAATAAATCTGAGTCTGTGCATAAAGACCCTCGATGTATGAGCAATATCCATTTATTATTAATTAGGCAACATCCTTTACTAACCCTATTTCTAAAAGGATGCATGTTTGTAAATAGAACTTTCTATTTTGGAACTGTGCTCTCAAACATTATCTATTGAATCTCACAAACTAATGAAACTCGCATCAGACAGGTTGCACATTTTATTTGGAAATTATCTCTGGAATAGACAGAATTTATCTGTGCATGTGACCCACAAATAAGTCACCCTGACATCCATTGGCAACCAATCACACTGCAGCCTAAGAGGCTGAGAAACAGTTGAGAATTTACTGTGGCTATGAACAGTGAATAACAGATGACAGCGAAGATAATTACAGTCTGCTAAACTTTTTGAATGACTTGAGATTTTTCAGGAGAATTATCTTGTGGTTGAGAGAAGGGAACCATACGTATTCTCCCTGTCTTCTGTTTCATACTGTGAAGATGAAACTTCTATCCCAACTACAAATTAATGTGTGTGTGTGTGTGTGTGTGTGTGTGTGTGTGTGTGTACAGAACCAATGTGTCCCCTTAATATTAATAACCTGTTTAGTAATGCATCTTAAAAATTAATAGTATGTATAACATTGTGTTTTTAATGAAAGGACTTGAACATTTCTTATAATGTGCAATGACTACATTTATTTTATATAATGAAAGCAATTCACCAAGTATAATATGATTAGCTGTTAGCTGCAAAAGTTCCTCACAAATATCCATGCTAGAGGAATTCTGATTTGGGGTAAGCTACTTCAAACCTCAATAACTCTGTTCCCTTTGGGTTACGGTAGGAATATGGTTTATTGATTTTTCTCGAAACATCCCATGCTTTTCAATGAGGCAAAAGTTTCAAGTATCTTCATGATGCAGTGATTTTAAAATTCTCCTCAAACTATAAACACAGATGTTTTTTTCTTATATAGTTTAGTGACTACTAATACATATTATAATGAATAGCAGGCTTTCTATGACAGCAAAAAGGAAATGTAATTATAGATAAAAATCATCACCCAAAGTAATATCTTTTTTCAGGGAGCCAGGAGTATTCTTCTATAACACATGGTATTTAACCCTTGTTTTCAGAGGACATTCAAGTTTTATAAAATGTAAGTCCACAGGACAGGATGAACAAAACAGGTAGGTGTTACACTTCGCCCAAATGTAAAGTCTTTACACAATAGTAATTATAATAATAACCTTACTAACTAAGATAAAAATAAACTATTCAAAAATAGAAAATTTGTCAAGTATTTGTTAAGTAATGTGATGAATTATTTTAAAGCTGCAAAGAAAATATATTATTGCAATGTTTTTGATGACAGATTTTTAAAGCACTTCTCTAATTTATAATAGATAATTACAGATAATAACTCATCATATACAAATACTTTTTAAATATTCTGAAATATATTCTTCTATAAGCAAGAGCTAAGTGGAGAGTGAGATTATAGGTGATTTTTTGTGGTATACTTTAAATATATATGTGTATATACATTTTTTTGCATACTGGATGGAAGTTGTTTTTCTAAAAAGTATAACCTTTTAAAATATCAACCTTCTATCGATATTATTTCTTTACTAATCAAACTTTCTTTACAAATGATACAACTCACCCACAACAAAATTATAAATTTCAAATTATTGGTATTCATTTAAGTTTACTAATTGTATATTAATTTTATTCCTTTATATATTACTTATAAATATTAAAATAATATTAATAAACTACCTTTTGCTGTACACCTATGTTATATCAGACATGTAAGTAATTTTTAATCATCCCAGAAATCTTCTGAAGTGCTAGTAGGTAGTATGATACTTTAAAAAAATAAAACTTTGGTCTAGTTAAATATTTTTCCTAAAGTTTCACAGTCCATAAATCATGAATTTTAATTCTTATTTAGAGTCCTTTAAAATCTCATACTCTTTTAACCACACTTCAATGTAAGAGAGAAAAGTGTACATTACAGGGATTTAAAATGTACAAAAAGCATCTGCTCTAGCCTAAATAATTTTATCTTTTAGTTATAGAGAAGACACAAGAACACTAAATGATTGTTGAAAATAATTGACAGTTATAATATTGCTAATTCATTTGTCATGCACTGTGCTAAACACTACACATGGATTATTGAATTATGCCCTTTATTCCCACAACTGTCATCTCACAAGTTTCTGCATAAATGTCACTTTCCTGGAGTTGTCCTCACCCCCAATTCTACCCCAACCCCCATGCAGTATGCTCATCATAAGCCAGCCTCTTCCTTCATGGTCCTCCCTCCAGTTTTAGATTATGTTCATTGTGTGCAAGGCTTCATGAGAGAAACAAAACTGCCTACTCTTGCTCCCAAGTCCCTCACAAAGTGTTGGTCTCATTTTTAAAAGTCACCAGGCAGAAAAAAGAATTGAAAACTAATATTTATCTTTCCTGAGTCACTCAAAATAACAGAAAGGTTTCTAGTCATAATCCACAGTACAGTATCTAAAAATCTCTTGATCTCACTTTTTCTTTTTCACTCAATATCTCACTAACAGTAGAGCAGCCACCAAAATCCCTCCCTGCTGAAACCGGTTTGGCTCAGTGGATAGAGCGTCAGCCTGTGGACTGAAAGGTCCCAGGTTCGATTCCGGTTAAGGGCATGTATCTTGGCTGCGGGCATATCTCCAGTAGGGAATGTGCAGGAGGCGGCTGATTGATGTCTCTCTCATCATCGATGTTTCTGACTTTCTATCCCTCTCTCTTCCTCTCTGTAAAAAATCAATAAAATACATATTTTTTTAAAAAATCCTTCCCCTGCTTCTCTTGGAATTTTCTAAGTCTCCCTCTCAGATTTGATTTGGCTGCATCTCTCCTCACTCTCTACCTTCTCTCACCTTCTAGATCTCTCAAGTTCCAAATCTGGGTTCCTTTTAATTCATTGGCTCTGCTGATTATTCTAATTCCGCTCAACAAAGTCTCATAGGCAGGGGTGAAAAACACAGAATGTTGGTCTAAAGACTGTTATTTCATCTGTGGAAGGTGGTAGGACAATGAAGGCTTTTTGAGCAATGTCATGATGACAGAAGTATTGTATGAAGGTGAAGTAGGAGTTATTTTGCAGAACAAGAAGGAAATTAAGGCTAGGGGTCCCCTTAGAAGGCTACTGTAAGGACATAAAAGAGGTCCTTTTGGGGTGGAGGCAGTAATAATAACAATAGATATATGTGACTAAAAATACTGGTTATACGTGAGCAAAAATGTAAAAGAATCGCTGGCTGACTAGACATGCTGAAAAGGAGGAAAGAATCCAGGAAGATTCCAGTTTCAAGCTTGACTGAATGTACAAATGCTGCAAATGTGCAGGGAGCCCAGGATTATGATCGCCATCTAGCTTTGACTTTACAAATTAAAGTTATTTGACTCACTAAAAATGCCTAAGTATAACTCAGTATACTTATAATGCCCTGTTATAAACCTGCTGCTGTGCTCATGCATTTCTATCAGGGCTACATCACTCACTAGTAAAGTACATAATAAAGCAGTGCAGGAAAAAAATATAGATGCTTTCTAAAGTAAACGAAGAAAGGAAGAAAGAAAAAACAATCAAGTGGTTGTCCTTTTACCTGCAACTCTATTTAGGAAGAGGAGGAAAAACAGAATCGTCCTGTTATTTATTCATCTTACCCGAGGTTTCAATCCAGTTTCCGTCCAAAGCGCAATAAAATGTTATTACTAGGTACAATGTAATCACTATCGTTAATGCAAAGAGAAAATCTTATTTGCCCTGAGGAAATGCTGTATTTTGAAAGAAATTCTAAAAATGCCAGCTAACCTAAGCACGTAGGCAGGACAAGCTCCATGAGAATTTGTCTTATTTCAGTCCAATCTTGACTTATATGCTGCTATGTATGAATAAAGAAATATTATGTGCAAAATTTTATACCCATCTTTTACTACTTGTGGAAGGTCCTAGGAAACCAAGGTAGAGAGAGAAAAAGAGGTAGGAAGATTCAAGATGAGACTCCTGATATCCAAGGATTTATGAACGATCTGGCAACCTGAGTGAAAAAAACAACTAAATATTTTCCATTTCCTCAATTTCACTTTTGCTTGATTATCAAAAACCAAGTATTTTATTCCTGGTAATGAATATAGTACCGTCTTACTCTTCAAATATCAAGAAGCTAACAAAGATGTTGCATAAATCAATGTAATAAATCTATTCCAAAAGTTCTCTTAAAGAGACAAAAATAGGTCCTGGAACAGTAAGACCAGATTAGACCCTGATTGAATATATTATCTTATCTTAATAAAGAATGGGATAAAGGAGAGAGAGAGAGAGAGAGAGAGAGAGAGAGAGAGAGGCCTATAATGAAAAAGATGAGTTAAAGGGCATATCTTTCATTGGTAGTACAAGTACTGATCCAGGAGCACTTAGAATGTCTGATAGAGATGCAAACCTATATAAAGGTGGATGGCCTTGTATCTCCATTATGGAGGTGCATCAATAATAAGATGATCAAAATATGATACCATTCAAAATTCTGGTTACACATTTTCCCTAGTTGTAAATTAAGCAAATTTTTTAACTCTGAGATCTTAAGGGAAATAATAAACCTTAGTGACTTTATAATGGCCAACTTGGCTAGGCTGAACTACGCTTCCCATATTCCTATCTCTGTCTGTTTCTGGGTTTTGTGGTTAATCCAATCTGAGATCCTCATGGTAGATTTGGAGGGTGGAATTGAAGCAGCAGCCATTTTGCCGCTCATATATACTAGTTATCTTTTGACTCGTGTTGTTGGATGAGGCTGCAGCCAGGCTTGCTACTGTCCCACCTTCCCTGGTTCTTCAGCATCACCAACTCCTGGGCCAAGTGTGTATGTTTAGCAACATGACAATGGTGCCTTGACTTCTGCAGGAGATCAGTACTATGCAAGTCCACATATCCAACAAAGCTGACACTTCCATCAGTCCTCAAGGACTCCTGTTTGTGTGTTGCAGCTTGATCTTCTCTCCCAATTTATATCTATTTTCCCTTCCCAAATGCTTATTCTGTGGACCCTGCGCTCCTGTATCAGATCAAATGAAAAGAGAATGAGCAGTATAGAGACTACTAAACTCAATTCGAAAACTACATAAGGTATAATCCATGTGCATGTGTGTGACTGCACTTCTCTGATTAAACTTTAAGTATTCAGTCTAATAATTCATTCACTGAACCAAGTTAGTTGGCAGCTATTTTATGTCAAATACTCTTCTAAGCAATGAAGACACAGGGATACAGAATGGAATTAAGGCAGATTTTCCTTCCCTCATGGAGCTTGCATACTATCAAAAAGATGAAAACAAACCAGCACATAAATAAGAGAGCATAAAACATTTTAGATAATGTACTAGTTTCCTATTGCTGTTGTAAAAATTTAGTGGCTTAAAACAATGCAAATTTATTATGTTAAGTTTACGGAGCCCACAGTGAATCTTGGCTAAAAAATCAGGGTAGCAGCAGCGATTTGTTCCTTCTGGGGAGTCTAGGGACAAATCCACTTCCTTAACTTTTCTGGCTTCTAGAGGCAACTTGAATTTCCTGGTTCATGCCCCTTTCTCCATCTTCAAAGTGCATCACCCCAACCTCTGCTTCCATTGTCACACATCCTAAATAATAAAAGCCTAATATGCAAATTGACCAAACTGCAGAACAACTGGTAGAATGACTGGTCGCTATGATGCACACTGACCACCAGGGGGCAGATGCTCAACGCAGGAGGTGCCCTTAGCCCGCAGGCCCCAGGTCAGTCAAGGCAGGTGTCAGTGGGGACCCCCCAACTACCCTATTGGTCACCCCACAGATTGTTCCTGATTGCTGGCCAGGCCTAGGGACCCAGTTCATGCAAAAATTTCATGCATTGAGCCTCTAAGTCTTCTTATAAGGACTCTTGTGATTATATTGGGCACACTCAAATAACCTAAGATAATCCCTCCATGTCTAGATCCTTACCTTACGTCTACAGAATCCTTTTTTCCATGGAAGGTAACTTATACACAGGCTCTGGGATTATACAGCCTATCACATAATTATTTCAGTTTAGAAAATAAAGGGGAAATAAAAATAGAATAAAACTATTGTATATAGTACAGTGAGAAATATCTTCTCTTACTTTTCCTTTGACCAGAAATATGAGTGATAAGAGAATAATATCCTAATATAGGCAGAAGGACTAGGAAATATTAAGACCCTGAAGTAGAAAAAGTTGAATATGTTCAAGGATGAGAAAAAAACACTTTGGATAGAACATCTAAGCAAGCTATAGTAGGAGCAGACCTCAAAGAGGTTTGAGACTATATCTTTTAAGGCCTACTATTGCAACTTGGATTTTATTCAAGATATTATCAGAAGCCAAGGAGGTGAAGGATTGTGAGGAAGTAGATAAATGAGCTGATATACTTTATAAAGAGAATAACAAATAGACTAAAGGGGACTACAGAGCAGTTATTTTCTATTCTCTTACCATATTTTTGTTCTTCATAGTCCAATCATTATCTGAATTTTTATACTTGATTACTTATATTCTAGTTAGGCCATTGACCAGTAGCTCTCATATTATCTGAAATCCTGTTATAAATACAGAATTTCAGGTCATATTCATGACTGACTAAACCAGAATCTGCATTTAATATTCCCATATGATTCACAGGTATAATTCTGTGATGCATAGGAAACATGGAAGTAATCCTGGGAGTTTGAGGGAAGAAGAAAGTAGCTTGGTCTAGTACAGAGCAATTGGAATTGTGAAAAGCATTAACATTCAGGATATATTTTGGAGGTAAAGGCTGATAAGAATTGCTGACAAATTGGCTATAGTTGAGAAGAGGAGAGAAAAATCTACAGAATATAAAAATTTGGGGGCTGGGTAATTAGAGTTCATTGTGGCTCTATTTACTGAGATAGAGAAGACAGAGAAGAATAAGTTCTGGTTTTTGGACCTGTTATAAGGTGCCTATTAAACATTCAAGTGGCAATGTAAGTCATTCAATTAACTCCATTAGCACCGAGCCACCCCTAGGGCATGTGGGACCAAGGCAAATTCTTTATTTCAAGTGACTCATGACACTTAATGAGCAATAAGTCTATGAGCACCTGTCAAGAAAAATGTCAAGCAAGCAGAATATTTCCCAGGACTCTTGCTCTATAAAGAACCGAAGTTATCAGAATCGGGTATGACCCAGTCTCACTCAGGGCAATTAGCTGGTTTAATTTTGTTGTATTCAGATGTTTCCATACCCCAACCAACATAAGCCATACAAATAAGATAAGGTTGGCATGTACAGGTCATTCACAATTGCTTTGCTTTCTTCTGTTCTAAGATTGTTGCTGATTAATATGGAGCTCAATGAGAATTTTGGGACTGGGGATATAAATTCAGAAGATATGAGAGCATCAAGTCTGCAGGCTCCCATTTAAGGTCATGGGAAACTGGAGACCATCATGTTGTGAGAATATAGACAGAGATTTAAACAAACAAACAAAACCCAAGAAAGTATTCCAGGAGCACACCACCAGGAAGAGGGAGGAGAGAGATGAGAGAAAACCATCAAAGAAATCAGAACAAGTGGCCAGAGAGGTCATTTGGTAGCCCAGGAGGAAAGAGAAAAGTCGAGCTCTTAAAACATTGAATAAAATGAAAATAAGGAATTTTCCTTTGAATTTCACAAAGAGTAGCTGGTGACCTTGAGTAGAGCAAATTATAGAAGAGAAATAGGAGAGAAAATGACTGACCTGAGCACATTGCTAGCAAATGTTTTATTATTGAGGAGAGCCCTTATTTAAGGCAGCAATTTTCAACCAGCTGGTAAACTGGTATGCCTTGAGAATTTTTTTAAACAGGTAATATCTGACTATTTAATCAGGGGCACTGTCCTCTATTTCCTTAGATTGCCAAATTAAAAACAGACAACAGCCTACACAATAGCCATCTGGTGTGAATGAATCAAACTGTACCTATCGTTGCCCAGCCTGGTGTAGCTCAGCATTTGAACTTCAACCCAGAAACCAAGAGGTCACCAGTTCTGGTCTGGGTATATGCCAAGGTTGTGGGCTCAATCCAGGTTGGGGTATGCAGGAGGCAGCCATTCAATGATTCTCATCATTGATGTTTCTATCTCTCTCTCTCCCTCTCCCTTCCTCTTTGAAATCAATAAAAACATATTTTTTAAAAATTATAACTATCTTTTGTCAAATTGGCAAAAATATAAAATTTTTGTGTGCCGCAAAATTTAGCAATTAGTTTGTGTGTGCCATGAGATGAAAAAGATTGAAAACCACTATTTTAAGGCAAGGATAGTACAAGCCCCGAGATCAATGTTATGGGCTTTATTTCACATCACTGAATCCTAGAAAAGACCTGTAGGCATCATGAGTCACAAGAATAATACAACTGCCCTAACTGGTTTGGCTCAGTGGGTAGAGCATCAGCCCATGGACTGAAAGGTCCCAGGTTCAACTCTGGTCAAGAGCATGTATCTTGGTTGTGGTCACATAGGGGATGTACAAGAGTTAGCTGATCGATGTTGCTCTCATAGATGTTTCTAACTCTTTATACCTCTCCTTTCCTCTCTGTAAAAAGTCAGTAAAATATATTTAAAAAAATAATACAACTATCTGCATTGCACCCCATTTTCCTAGCTGACTAGTAGCAAGATGAAATATTTGCAAGTATCTCTTAGCAAACAGAAGGTGCTTAAGGAGCAAATCTTGACTGAACTTCCAGCAGTTCAGCCAGGCTATTTATTTAAAAAGTAATGACCTTTTTACCTTCAAAGGCAAAGAGAAATATTTTATAAAATATTCCTTTGGCGAAGAATATATGCTTTCACAGTGCTTTTTTTTTTCTTTTTCTTTTGGTATGCTTTTCAGTTCTGTCTTGTTCTAGTGGAGAGATGGAGAGATCCTAATTGGTGTAGGTTGAAGAGAGAATAGAAAGTGAGGAAGTAGAGACAGAAAGTATATATATATCACTTCTTTTGAGAGTTTGCAGGAAAAGGAAACAGAAATGAGGTAGCATTGAGAGGGGAAGATCTAAGGAGGGTTTTTGTTCAGATGGGATATAATAGAATGCTTATTGATGATGAAATAGTAACAAGGGGAAACACTGATGAAGGAGAAAGCGGGGAAATTGCAGGAGCCAAGTATGTACTTAAAGCCAGCAAGAAGCAATAAGATACATGTACAAGTGAAGGCTTTGGCCTTGGATAAGAGCAAGGACAGTTAAGTTGAAAATCATATTTCTCAATAACTAAAGGATTGACATTCTGTTTTTGTACTTTGGTCTCCTGTGATTTTTGTTAGCAGAAAACAGCATCATGAATCTGAACATTTCAAGACACTGACAAGACAGTTTCTAAGTCTTTAAGGCTGACAGCACCATTTGGAACTGCGGCAAAACCACAGGTGAAATGGCCATTTTTAGGGACCTGTCTAGGAAGCCAGCTGACTTTCCTCTGGTGACACACCTTCCCTTCCTGTGAGCTCACACAGGCATATTTCTTAAATAAGCGTGCCTTTAGCAAATAATTATATAGAATTTTCAATTGACACATTAAAATCAAATAGAATGAAAGCAGCTATTTTTCTTCACTCATATTTGTTGGGTGAAAATTCTGTTAAGTGTCAGGATTATCAAATTAAAACCAAATGGAAGACAATGTGTCAATAGGATGGCTTCTTGGTTCCATACAACCATGTAGAAAGATATTTCACTACCAAGCAGACTGTTGAACTTCAACCTTTTATTTGGTATTTCATTTTATTAATAGTTAATTGGTAGCTGATATATTTTCTAAAGGGAGTGGATAGATCTATGCCAGAATGTGTTAAGGGATTGTAAACCAAGGTTCAGTATTTAGTGGGACACTGGGAAAAATATTGTGGGTGGTATGAAGGCTCTTGGTTAGGCAAATCAGGAAAACGAGAGAAGTGAGAGTTGTATCATTTCTTTGATGGACATAAATGGGCCTGGGATTGACAGGAAATCTAAAAATTACTATTACTTCTCATTATATCCTTCTGAGCATTTCTGGGGTTTTAAACATCTTGATCAAGCAACAAGAATCTGCCTCGTCTCCTGACACTGATGATCATCTAACAGGGCAATATTGTTGCTCTAACTGGCATCCTGATGCTGTGATGAAACTGCATGAGGCATTACTCAAGGAGCGGACTGTGACTGGAAATAGCCAGCAGAAATTTAAAGGTAAGTATCATTTTGCCACTCATTGAAAATGATCAAAGGCTTCACACAGAGTTATGCCCATTAGGGCTGGGAGCTGGTTTCAGATTCGCTCTGCTATTCCAATCACAAGATGTAAATTTGAATTATATTCAGCCACCTTAGATTCACAGAGTTGTAGGACATTAGCAACTGTCCAGTTTCAAAATGTTCAAATAAGAAAACAGAAGCCAACAACTGTCATACAACACTGTCATTATCACGAGGCAAATGCTGGCTATGAAAATCAGTCGTCATGACTCACAGACCATTGCTCTTTCTAGCTCATAATTTTAGGACAAAAATGTGATAGATGATTCTTTGATCTTCAAATTGAAACTCCTACAGTTTTAAAAATAATTTGGGATAATTTATTTAAAATACCTGAGGCCTTTTGGCAATAAAGTCATAGCAACCACAAAATAGATCAAGAAACAGTAAGGGTGACATTCTCTCAGCCTCCCCAAGCTTTATTTCCCGCACCCTTAAATGTGAAAGCCAGTGCCTACCTCCCAGGCTGGATAAGAGGATTAAATGGGTTATAGCAATTAATATTGCTATAATATTGTACAATATTGAGTTCAGAGTTTGGTATACAGTGATCCATCAACCAATGGTGTGTTTCACTGTCCTTATTGTTCTTTTTTATGCAAAAATAAAAAAGACAAGTTCTACCATACACTCAAAGGCCTGAAAGGAACTTTAAATGTATCTATTTGTTCATTTCTCTAGTTTTGTGTAGCGGGGTTAAAATTCTACTTATCCACCCTGACTCTTCTCTGGAATAACTCTAATAAAGAAGATAAGACTTCTTTTATGACCATATAAATAATGTTAATTGTTCTGATCATATATATCTGTTTTCCTCTAAGAGATTTCTGCAGTTCAAAAACACAGCAGCTGACAGCTTCTAGGGACAATATGTTAATTAAGAATCACTCTGCAGAAATCTTTTCTCTGACTAGGAAGGTGGAAAGAGGATGTTAGGAGGCAGGCAAAAATGTACTAGAGATATCCAAAGAGTAAAGGGTCTTTGTCATCTTAAGGGGTCTCCGCTTTGCCTAAGAAAGCTCTATGTTTAGACAGAACTGTCACAGATATATAAAAGCTATTTTTAACACTAAATTTTTATTATTTATTAATTGTTGAGAGTATTACAAATGTCCCCAATTTTCCCCCTTTGTCCTCCCTCTCTACTGGCTGCCAACCCACCCCAGGCATTCACTGAATTATTGTCTGTCCTTCCACTATGCATAGATGCATATAAGTTATTTGGTTAGTATCTTTCCACACCCCTTCCTGTCTTCCTTTTGAGATCTGTCAGTTCATTGCATGCTTCGGAGATCCTGCAGAGAAAATGGATCTCTGGATCCATTTTGTTCATTAGATTCCACAAAGAAGTGAGATCATGTGATATTTATCTTTCTCTGACTGGCTTATTTTGCTTAGCATAATAATCTTCAGGTCCTTCCATCTTGTCTCAAAGGCTAATCTTCTTCTTTTTTACAGTTGCATAGTATCCATTGTGTAAATATACTGCAACTTTTTTATCCACTCATCCATTGACAGGCACTTGAGCTATTTCTAGATCTTAGCTACTATAAATAATGCTGCTATGAACATAGAGATGCATATATTCTTTCTTATTTTTGGAGGAGAATGAGAGAAAGAAAAGGAAAAGTTCAGTTAGGGGCATACTCCCTTGTGGGCTTTGAAAAATGGAAAGAGGAACGAGTGGTTTCAGGGGAATATCAGAATCTTTGGGATAGAAAATACTTTGAAAAAGTATACCCAATTTTATAACTATACATATTTCTGTACATACACATTTTGTTTTGGAATGTAAGTCACAAATCTCAGAAATCTTTTTTGGCTAAAAGGAACAGCACGTCCTCTTATGGGATTGAGTCTAAAACCCCAGTGACAGATGGTTATCAAAAGGAGACATGAAATAAAAAAGATTAAGAAACTCCAAATAGGAAGGAACCTCAGGACCAAACAAATAGTCAAAACAATTTTGTGGTTTAACTTAAGAACTAGAGGCAGTTAAAATTTGAATAGTATAATGACAAAAAGCAGAGGCATCAAAGAAATAGATTAACAATGGGTTAATTGTCAAAGATGGTACCTGGATTGGGTGTATAAAAAGAGAGAGAACTTTTTTTGATTATTTAGTCTTGAAAAAGAAAGTGTCAATCATGCACAGACCAGAATAAAACTAGGTGACATGGGACATACTGGAGTGAAAGGACAACTGATGGTAGGTCTCCAGAGCCATGGTAGGACAACTGAGGTCTCCCACTCTCCCGCAGGGATCCTGCAGAGAAGGATTATCAACATTCCCAGAGTGAGGAAACCCTGGAAGTAGGTTTTAGAAATGCCCATCTGTATCCAGGTCTATATAAAAGTATTTCTAGTAGTGTGGTGTGGATTGAGTATGCCTAGTGAAGTGTGTAGAGTATGAGTTCAATCAGTCTTTTTTTTTATTTAATTTCTTAATTGTTGAAAGTATTATATATGTTTCCTTCTACCCCCATGGACCTCTTCTTGGCCGCTCCTCTCCCCCCACCCACACAGGTCCCTGTGTCCCTACTGTCTGTGTCCTTTGGTTATGCTTATCTGCATGAATACAAGTCCTTTAGTTGATCTCTTACTACTACCACCACCACCACCACCCCACCCTCTCCTGCCTTAGGGTTTAATAGATCTTAACAAAACCTGTATGTGTCATAAAATCCAGAGTTAAAGAATTCCTCCTATTGTTCTTTTTAAATATATGGATTGAGTAGATATTACCTATTTTGATCAAAGTTTGATTGTCAGAGAGGAATATTTCATATAAAGATCAGCCTTTACAAAATATTACCTTAACAGTGTTTAACAGGTGGTCCTGTGGTACTATCTAAGACAGTGGCTCAACAAGAATGAATCATAAACTGTTTTAGAACTTTAAAATCCTTCCATTTCCTGAGTTTTCAGCAGAATGTCTCTGCCATGAAATCCTCCATTGACCTCAGTGGAAATGGCTATCCTTTTCTCGTAACTAGTCTATAGATTATATTTATTAATTTCCAACATCCTTTCTTCATAAGTTCCTTCCTGTGGGCCCATTCATCATTTTTATTATTCTCTAATCTATCCCCATTACACTTCCCCTGCTCTCTACAGTTGTGGATCCCAAATTTAGACTCATTGGTTGGTCAATGCCAGGTCTAATGACATGACATTCCTGTAAATACTAAACATGTGAGAATAAACATTCATTTAAAAATGACATGATGTCAGGCCCTCATCAGGTGGCTCAGTTGTTTGAAGCACATCCTATATACAAAAAAAGGTTGTGGGTTCAATCCCTGTCTTGGGTACATAAGGAAGATAACTGGACGATGTTTATCTCTCATATCTCTTTCTCTCTCTCTACCTTTCTCTCAAAAATCAATAAAAAAAGATATAGTAGGGTGAGGATTCAAAAAAAAAAAAAGTCATAGGAAGAATAAAAGAGGCCCAACACAAATAAGTGTATTCTGTATGATTCTATTTATCTAGTATTAGAGGCCCAGTGCATGAAATTCATGCATGGGGCAGGGAGGTGTCCTTCAGCCCAGCCTGCAGCCTCTCCAATCTAGGATCCCTTAAGGGATGTCCGACTGCTGTTTAGGCCTGACCCTACCATGATCAGGCCTAAACGGGCAGTTGGACATTCCTCTCACAATCCAGGACTGCTGGCTCCCAACTACTCACCTGCCTGTCTTCCTGATTGCCCCTAACTGCTTATACCTGCCAGCCTGATCACCTCTAACCACTCCCCTGCCAGCCTGATTGATGTCTAACAGCTCCCCTTCCAGCCTGTTTGCCCCTAACTTTCCTCCCCTATAGGCCTGGGTCCCCCCAACTTCCCTTCCCTTCAGGCCCAGTCACCCCCAACTTTCCTCCTCTGCTGGCCTGGTCACCCCTAACTGCCCTCCCTTTCAGGCCTGGTCCATCCCAACTGCCTGTCTCTGCTGGCCATCTTATGTCCACCTGGGGGCAGCCATCTTGTGTGTTGGAGTGATCATCAACCTGCATATTACTCTTATTAGATAGGATAGAGGCCTGGTGCATGGGGGGGGAGCTGATTTGCCCTGAAGGATGTCCCAGATCAGGGTTGGGGTTCCCTTGGGGTGTGGGGCAGCCTAGACAAGGGGCCTGTGGTGGTTTGAAAGCTGGTCATGCCCCCTGTCAAACCCAAGCGGAGGCCCTGGTATCTGGGATTTATTTATCTTCTACAATTGAAAATTTGTAGTCTGAAGTTGAGTGAAGCCTTCTACTTGCTCCAGGGCTGCAGCCATTTCTGTTGGGATTTATTTATCTTCTATAATTGAAACTTTGTAGTCTAGAGTGGAGGCCTGGGCCTGCCAGGGTGTATGGAAAGCTTGGCAAAGTCAACTATAATGATGAAAAGCAAGTTAGTGGTTACCTGGTGCTATAGTGAGTAGGACAGCAGATCCCAAAGGGTCACCAGGAAACTTTAAGGTGATGAAAAGTATTTGTGTCTTTATTGTGGTGGTAGTTTTAAAATGGAATTTTTTGGACTGGAATCCAGATTATTTTTCCATCAGAATCAAAGAATGAATCTACAGACAGAAAGTGGTATGGCAAAGGTGGAGATTTATTGAAGAGTAAGTACAGACTCCCACGTGGGGTGGGGGGAAAGTCCCACAGAACTGAGTCCCATGTGGAGAGGGGGAGAAGGGTCCCACTGGGTTCCTTTTCCCTATAGTTTATATAGGCTGCAATCCTGGTGCCTTGGTATCTCCTCTGATTGGTCACTATTCCCCTTTGAGTTGGTTACTATAGTAACTCCTGGGCTCAAAGGTTGAACCTCACACTGGACATGTGAGATTTGCCCCACCCCCTCCCTTCCTTAATATTTTCCTATTCCCTTTGGGCTTAGGAATTAAGGGCTTCCTTCTCTTTATTTTGTAAACGTAAGCCTTTTGCTATGGCCCTCCCTCATTCTATGGAAATGTACCTGTTGCAGCTCCTCAGCTTCCCCTATTTTATGGAAATATACCTTCTGCTGTTCTTCAGCTCTGTGCTTCCTCCACGGTCCCCATTTCCAAAATTTCCTAAACTTGTCCTATTTTACCCCTAAAATAACTGTTTTAGTTTTATAGTGCACCACTGTCAAAACAACCCAAATTGTACAATTTGGATGGATACTGCTTATTATATATAAATTATATCCGCATAAAGTTAACATGAATAATAAATGCCACAGGAAAATGTTTAGAACCCCACACAAAAATGAAACTGATCAAGAAATGTTTCTAGCTAAAGTTCAAGTTCAGTTACATTCAACTGTCTAAAATATAGATGTATGATTTTTACCAGCACAAATTAAATTAAAACTAGCATCTTAAAAAGGGTTGTAAAAACAGGATGTCATCTAAGAGAATATAAAAGTCTGGCTTTTTATAAACCTAACACTAAAGGGAATAAAACAATGAAATGAAGACAAGTTAGAGATGCCCGTCTCTACAGAAGTGAAATGGGCTGTTGCATGCGGAGTTGTCAGGAATATTATTGTTACTGATGGTTCAACCAGAAAGTTTTATGGAATCAGATGTTGAAACTCTTCTCAAAACAGTTAATGGAACCAGCATAAAAGATATTTGCTGAGAATTTTCCTGGTACTTCATAAAATCCTGCATCCCACATCAACATTTTAGAGTCTGCATTATAATTAATTATGCCAACAGAATATTGGCACATGCAAGAGGTCATAGAGAAGGCTTTATCGTTCACATAAAACACCATCCCAGGATTATAACATATATCTCACTCATTACAATTTACCACATGCCTGAGAAAATAATCAAATCGCTGGATTAAAACTAAATTATTTCCTTCTTTAACTAGTCCAGCCTGCTTCACAAACTC
>PVJN01016867.1:0-41597 GCA_004026805.1 Lasiurus borealis | reverse complement strand
TAAAGGACTTTGATTTATTTTGAAATTTTTGTAATTATTGAATATATCTGATTAGTTAAAATAATATATGGTTCACCATATTTATTTTTATTGACTTCAGAGAGGGAGAGAGATACATCAATGGTGAGAGGAACTCGTTGATTGGCTGCCTCCTGTATGCCCCACACTGGGGATCGATCCTGCAACCCCAGCATGTGCCCTTGACCAGAATCGAATTTAGGACACTTCAGTCTGCAGGCCAATGCTCTGTCTGCTAAGCCAAACCAACTAGGTCTGGTTCACCATATTTTAAAGGCATTGACACTTTTGCAAACACACACACACACACACACACACACACACACACACACAGTCAGATAATTAATTCTATGTTGTTAAACTAGAACTTGAACTCTTTTTTAAAAAATATATATATTTATTGATTTTTTTACAGAGAGGAAGGGAGAGAGATAGCAAGTCAGAAACATCAATGAAAGAGAGACATTGATCAGCCGCCTCCTGCATGCCCCACACTGGAAATGTTCCCGCAAGCAAGGTACATGCCCCCAACCAGAATCGAACCTGGGACCTTTCAGTCCGCAGGCCAATGCTCTATCCACTGAGCCAAACCAGTCTCAGCTAGAACTTGAACTCTTAAAGTGGGATGCTCTTGTGGTGGTCAAGGATTTCCAAAATGGTAGTATATCACAGTATTTAAAGCAATGCTTATGCCATATTCATTCTGTTCTAGTGAAATATTAAAGTAGTGGTAGGTTATCTTTCTTCTGGTTCTCTTCATGTGCTTCTGACTTCTTTTTCCCCCCTCAGGGGCCTACACTCGGGCTCATCACTTATGCAGTATTTCCAGACATTACTAAACCTACATATATTCTGATTTAAGTAGCCTGAGGTGTTGCTTGGGCATAAGTATCTTTTCAATTGATTCTAATATGCTTCCAGAGTTGAGAACCAATGTTTAATGTTGTTTCCTTGGGCAATTGCTTTACTCTCATAATTTGAACTATACTGATGACTCCCGTATGTATGTATGTATGTATGTATATGTATGTACACAGTTCAAATAATTATAAAGGCAGTGTTTATTAAAATACAAATCATTTTCAAAATTGAGCTATCAGCTGTTAGTGTGTACATATTTGGGGAGTGCTCTGTATGTATGTGTGTGTGTGTGTGTGTATCTATATATCTATATATCTAGATATCTAGATATCTAGATATCTAGATATATACACACACACACACATACATATCCAGCTCTCCTTTAACCTGGATTTCACTTTAATTTGAATAGCATGCTTATTCTCTCTCTTTGAATGTCCATACTGAACTCATCAAATACAAAATCTTCTCCATTTGCTTCTTGTGCTGTTTCCTGTCTGGAATCCTAGAAATGATTACAGTTTTTCCTTTGCCTCTCCTGCTATCCTCAGATACTCAACAATCCTGACAATTTGTCTTCTAAATGTTTCTCAAGGCTTTCCCTTTCTCCTCACCTGAATTTCCTTTGTTTAGCTAAAATCTTCACACCTTAGCCTTTTTAATAGTTTCAACAGATTTCCCTTGTTTAGATCATCTTCTCTGCTACTCAGATCTACCCAAATTATCTATCTGGAATGATAAATTAAAAACACCATTGTAATCAGCCACTTATAGTTAGAATTTATCAATGTTTTCTCATTTACTGAGTTAGGCTGAAATGCAAGCTTCTTAGCCAGGGTAATTCAGGTAATTCCATGACTGACTTATGACTCCTTTCTCATTGTCAGGTTGAGAAAATGATTCACACTTTAGAATAAAAAATATGTACACAAACAATGAAGGCCTAGAGTGGACATGGAAGGAGGGACGGGCTAGAGGGGTCAATGGAAAAAAAGGGGAACATATGTAATTCTTTCAACAATAAAATTTTTTTAAAAAGATAGGTAACTGCTTATGATTATTCTTCAACAACAAATTCTCCTAATTCTTAATGTTTCTGCTCATATTATTTCTGTCTAAAATTACCTTTCCCTTTTCTTAAACTGTCTAACCTCTCATTATTCCTTACTATTTAACTCAGGTATTACTTCTTACAAAATGACTTTTCTGGCCTTCCAGATGTGACACATGTCCCTCTGTCTTTTCCTAGCACTCTGGGGATTTCCTTATCACAGAATCATCCAAGTTAAACTAAAACAATTTACTTGCTGAACTTTCTCTTCCCAAAATGTAAATAGGAGCTATGTCTTACCATTTTTATAGCCTCAGTGTCTACCTGGAAATATATCTGGAACTTATCAGGCTTTAATTATTCACTCTTTGAATCTAATAATTTCTGGCAGCTCTACTAAAATCACCACATATCCTTTAGGTCAGTGGTTGGCAAACTCATTAGTCAACAGAGCCAAATATCAACAGTACGACGATTGAATTTTCTTTTGAGAGCCAAATTTTTTAAAGTTAAACTTCTATGCCACTTCTTCAAAATAGACTCACCCAGGCCTTGGTATTTTGTGGAAGAGCCACACTCAAGGGGTCGCATGTGGCTCGCAAGCCGCTGTTTGCCAACCACGGCTCTAGGTATTGCAACTCAATAAATGTGTTTCTCTAGTGTGAAATGGGTTATAATTTTTTAAAAATAATTTTTCTTAAGACATCAGAAAGCATCAGGGAACATTAACAAGAAAATATCATCTTATTTCACAGTTACTCCTCTTTACTTGACACTCCCTTTAAGGCATTCCTACTGATATTACGTGTGAAGCTGTCCTTACCTAATGCCTAATTGCATTCTCTGCTCTTTGCATTCAGTTCTTGATTATCCATGGTCATACTGAAAGGGAGAGCGTGGAAAATCTTAAATTATCATTTGCATCAACTGCTTCTCTCACCAAATACTTTGCCAGAGATAGTAATGAGTGTAGCAAAGCTGGTGGAGGTACAAATGAGCTGTGAAATGGCAAAAAACTCACATTGCCAGATAAAGAGAAAATGAAAAATTCTGAATAATATACACCTGAGTAGTCAGTCACAGAATTGACTGTATTTTAAGAATGAGAATTTAGTGGCTCTGGCTGATGATGAAACTCATGCCTTCAGCTTCTCTAAGGGACCTGGACTTGTTTTACTTATGGCAAAGTGAATGTTACAGACATACTGTTGTGTCAGGTGTTCTGAGTTGAGCCTATTTCCCAAATGTCACATTCACTCTTGCCACAGTGCCTGCATTTCCACCATTAAAATATGCAGCGTGCTTAAACTAGAGAGCCAGGTGTGCCAAAGATAACATAAACTCCACCTATACCTAGTATTCTGAGATCTGGCTGGCCTTATGCTGTGGGAACACCTGCTTTTGTGTTCTGATTGCATAGACTTTTAGAGACCATTATATTCCATCTTCAGCTTTAGAGGACAGTTATGAGGCCGGTGAGTCAGTGCATGTATTATTTCCATAAACACTTACCAAATGACTATCTTTCTTCAGTGGAATTGATAAAGTTCGGCTGGAACTTCCAAAACACTCTAGAAGCACCTCCAGCTTTCAGTACCATCTGGTTTTGAATGCTGATGTTGCTGGAGATGGAAAAGACCTTAAAGCTTCCTATTGCATATGGGATTATGGATAATGGCAAATTCAAAATCTGTACAGTGCACTGGTAGGCTGAAGACCTGGGAAATGCTGATACAGCAGTTCATATTTCAAGAATATCTGCTGTAGGAGGTCAAGCTTGTGTTCTATTTAGGCCTTCAAATGTTTGAATGAGGTTAATCATGAGAAGAAATATTTTTTAAGCAGGGACAGGAAAGAGAAGTAATTGCAGAACAGTATATCTCTTCCCCACCTGTCCCAGGGACTGTATCTGACAGAGCTTTGTGAGCCCCGGGGCATAACAAGTGTTGTTTGGTAGTTCAGGTGATAAGGTACAATATAGAGATAGGGCTTGGGGCATGTTTTATATTCTATGCATCTCACCAGCTCTAAGGCAACACTGTGGTGGTTCAAGATTTTGCAGGACTGAGACTATGTAAAATTGAACTCTAGTGGGCATGTAGAATTGCCTTAAGCAATTATAGTATCAGGCTCCAGCCAGCAGTAGCTTTGCAGGTTCCCAAAGGCAGACACTAAAGGCCTCCATGAACACCCTTGAGAATTCTCAGGTCACTCAGGAGGCTGAAAAATAAAGACCTGAAGTCCACGAGGTATGTAGATTTGAGGCAAAATTCATGTCAAATTTAGGCATAAAGGTTAAGCCACTTCTTTTGCAGCTAAGAGATGGTAAGGCCTAGAGATTTTTGTAGAAATCTTTCTATTTTGACTGCTAGATTGTGAGATATTGTGAGAGGGACTAGGCCTTGTTCACTATTGGGTTCCTAGAATTTGGCACAATGTCTAATGCATAGTATATCTACACTAATAAAGGAGAAACATGCAAATTGACCATACCTCCAATTGGCCCACAAGCCACACCCACCAGCCAATCAGGAGCAAGTATGCAAATCAATCCAACCAAAATGGCTGCAGCCACGGAACGAGCAGGAGGCTTGGGTTTCCCTGGCAATGGAGGAAGTCTAGCTTTCTGCCCTCTCTGGTCAGCCCTGGCTTCTGCTCAAGGTTACAAAGTTTCAATTATAGAAGATAAATAAATCCTAGATACCAAAACCTCTGCTTGGGTCACCGGGGAATGTGGCAGCCTACAAACCACCACAGGCCTCTCACCCAGGCTGCTCCATGTCCCAAGGGTACCCCCACCCTGATATGGACACCCTTTAGGGCAAACCAGCTGGCCTCCCACCCGTGCACCAAGCCTCTATCCTATCTAATAAAAGAGTAATATGCAGATTGACTGTCATTCTTAACACACATGATGGCTGCCCCCATGTTAACACATTATGGCTCCCACAAGATGGCCAGCAGGGGAGGGCAATTGGCAGGGACCAGGCCTGCAAGGGAGGGCAGTTCTGGGCAATCAGGCCAGCAGAGGAGGGAAGTTGGGAGGGACTAGGCCTGTAAGGGAGGGCAGTTGGGGGCGATCAAGCCTGTAGGGGAAGGCAGTTAGGGGTGACCAGGCTGGCAGAGGAAGGAAGTTGGGGGCGACCGGGCCTGCAAGGAAGGGCAGTTGGGGGAGTGGAAACCAGGCTTTCAGGGGAGGGCAGTTAGGGGTGAACAGGCCTACAGGGGTGGGCAGTTAGGGGCAAACAGGCTGGCAGGGAAATGGTTAGAGGGTGATCAGGCTGGCAGTCAGAAGCAGTTAGGGGCAATCAGGAAGGCAGGTAGGGAAGCAGTTAGGAGCCAGCAGTCCCAGTAGAATCAGGCCTAAATGGGCAGTTGAACATACCTTGAGTGTTCCCAGATTGGAGAGGGTGCAGGCTGGGCTGAGGAACACAATGCCCCTATGCACAAATTTCATGCATTGGGCCTCCAGTATTCATTATAAAATTATTGACTAAATGAATTATAGGTAATATGGACACTGAAAATTCTTTACCCAGGTTATGGAAGGCAGTCTGCATTACTCACCAATTTAAATGTTAATCTCATCTACAAACACCCTCACCAAAATATCCAGAATAATGTTTGAGCACATTACTGGACAACATGGCCCAGGCAAGTAGACAGATGAAATGAACCAGCACATTCTTCATCTGCTAGATGATGAAAAGAGCTCAGGGAAGTTAAATGACTTTCCTGAATTTCTGGTAATTGAGTAGTAAGTTTTGAAATGAGGAAATATGAGTCCTCCAAAATTTTTTTAAAGATTTTTTTCCAGCTATCTTGAGTTTCTTGTGTTTCCATATGGATTTTAGGTTCAACATATTCATGTCTGAAAAAGAAGAGGTTGGGATGTTGATAGGAATTGCATTGAATCTGTAAATCTGGTTAAAGAGTGTTTCCATCTTAATAATATTGAATTTTTTAATACATGAACATGGAATATCTTCCTTTTTACTTAGTTTTTTAATTTCCTTCATTATCTTATAGTTTTTAGTATGCAATGTCTTTCACTTCTTTTGCTAAATTTATTTCTAAGTTTTTACTCTTTTTTTGATATTATTATAAATGGAATTATTTATTTTCTTTTAGAATATTTATTGCTAGCATTTAGAAATACAACTGATTCTTGTGTATTCGTCTAGTATCCTGGCATCTTGCTGACCTTGGCCCCTGTCATTTTATAACTAGAAATCACTCCCATGTATTTACAAAAGCTAGTCGAAGGGAGAAGGTAGCATCCTGCCCAAATGAGAATCCCAAGTGAAAAGAGCCTGAGCATGATCTTAAAGGTGAGGGTTGAACTCCAGTGAACTAAATTACTCAGCCTAAGAAGAAGCTGGGTTTGTTAGAATTGTCAGCTGTTAATGTTGGAAATTGGGATTGATAAACTTAAATGGAAGAGGAAAAAAGGAATGTCAAGAATATACTTGAGAGAGTAGATCGATTGCATTTGTGGTTACAAGTGAGTACTAAAGAGAAGATACGTCAGAGAAAATTTTCTTGTGGTGGGGATGGCAGAATTGTAGTATGTCTTAAATTGTATTCTTATTTTATACTGTGTAAAATACTTCTTGAATATAACTAATTCTTTAGTCAAAGCCTGTAACACTGGTGTGTATCTTCTACATTGAAAAATGAAGAAGAGATTGTTTCTTAATTGGGATGACTTAGAATCATAGGAATATTCATCTGGCATGGCCAGGAAATGAAATACTCTAGTTAATCTTATTTTATTAAAAAAAAGGTGAGTCAGCTGGTGTGCCTCAGTTAGTTGAGCATCATTCCATGCACTGAGAGGTTGCTGGTTTGATTCCCAGTCAGGGAACATGCCCAGGTTGTGGGCTCAATCCCAAGGAGGGGTCATGCAAGAGGCAGCCAATTGATGTTTCTTTCTTTCCCTCTACCGTCCTCTCTCTCTCTAAAATAAAATTTTAAAAATAAATAAATAAATAAAAGGAAAGTCACTGTTATGTTCCACAAAAATAGAATATTTTGCAAAATACATTTACATTAAGATTTCTCTGGCTTAAAGAGGCACCATGGCACAGTATTTATAGCATAAAGGAGGAGGGGAAAGCCAGATAAGGAAATTCCCTGAGAACTGTTTTTCATAGATTGTCATGTATTAATCTAACATGCCTGTGCTGTAGGGATTGCTATTATTATGACCCCATGTCACAGATGAGGAAACTAAAATTCATAGAAATTTGAAAACTATCTGGGCTAATGCAGCTAGTTAAGTGGCAAAAGCGGGACCTTGATTCCAGAGTCCTTTGTGTTTCCTTTATAACGTGCAGCTTTTGAGGCAGCAGGCGTGCTGGCCACATAGGACACTGCGAGCGGTGCCTGCTGGAGTTGGCAGCGTAGCAGCCCTGGAAAGGAACTCCAGTTCCAGTTGTGTGACCTGAGAAAGTCACCTGCCTTTTCTGAGTCTTTGTTTCTATGGCTGTACAATAGGGATCCTAATACCTTCTCATGATGACTACATTGAGCTTTGTGGTGAACCAAAAGAGATCATGTGAAAGGCGTTGTAAAAATATAAAAGGAGGTAGAAACAAGGAATGGTAAAGAAAAGGCAAACTCAGGTCCATCTCTTAACCTGTGATCAGGCCCTTGTGACAAATATTATTTATCATTATTCCAGAGAGGAGAGGTTTAGTTACTAGAATGCTGACCAAGGGGAGTTTGCCCCCAGGTATTTCTGCAGAATGAAAGCCTCCAGGAGTACAAGGCTGCCCAGCTACGCCCAGATTCTGTATTTAAAGGTGGATGCTCGAAGGACAGCTGGAGAGGCTGTGCTTGACTGGGAGTCTGACAAGCTGCTTAGTATCCTCCTGAAGAGGAAATGAAAAGATCCTGTAGCATGTTCAGTCAGGGGTCTGCAGGAAATGGGAAAGACTGCCCTATTTGTTATATTTATTGGAGGTATTATTATTTGTTTTATGCTGTGTGGAAGGAGGGCCAGAGCTATAATCTATTGATCATTTAGTTTTATGAAGTTCTCAAATGGGTGATCTGGTATTTTTTCTGACAGAGAGGCTATGGTTCCTGAACACCAGTAATAAGATTGTCATGTCATTTTCTTCCCTTTGGTCTTTTTATGGCTTTTTATCTCTTTGCTGTTATTGCCTCTCCCCAACCTCACCTCCCACTTGTAACTTTTTTTTTTTTTTTTTTACCCCTCAGGGCCTTGCTTCAGACCAGCTTGATTTGTTTTCTAGATCCTGCCCTATACTTTTAGTAGATAACTCACCTTTGCTTTTCACGTCTTGTCCTGTGGAACTGTCTGCCCACTGCGTCACTGTTGTAAAGTCTTCGTAGCAAACATTGGAATGCAACTTGGGAAGAAATAGGTCAGGGAAGCAGAGACCAAATGTTCATTTTGCAGCCACAGTGGGAGCAGATGGAGGACAGAATGGGGCAGCTCTTTGTGGACCTCAGTTTTCTACAAACTCTTCCAGGGCCTCCTGGGACGCGCGTTCCTTCAAGATGCCCGAGAGTTGTGAGTTAGACGAACACGGAGGGTCATGTCCTCCTAACACAAGGCACCAAGGTTATTACTCTCCTTTCTGCTTTGTTGTTATACCAACAGCAGATTTGATGGAATTCACCCTCCCTCTCCCTTATCCTCTAGGACTGCACTGAAGAACACAAAATCTCCTGGGGACAAACCGCTAGACAGCTTGGCTCTCAACTGGTAACAAGTGAGGGTCCTCGCCTCCAGGTGGTCACCGGCGGCCACAACATGAACTAAACTCCATTCCGGCCTCGTACCAGGCACTCCACCAGATGAGGCACTTCCCATTCATTCATAGTCTGGCTCTGCCTTTGCTCACAAGGAAGACAGAGTTAAGAAAGAAAAGGTGTTTAAAACACAACAAAAACCAAGATTATACCTCGAAGGAATGGACTGGAAGGCAGGCAAAGGTAGCAGAGAGATTAGCCGTGGCAGGTAGCCTGTGCGCAGGTTATTGAAGAGTTAAGCTCTGCACGACTGTGGGAGGCTGGTGTTATGGCTAGGGAACAACTGCCTAATGTCTTTCAACTGGACTGTTTAGCAAAGCTTCATTATGGACGTAATTGTGTGCTCGCGCAGGCACACCGCACAGAGGGAATGCTCACAGTAAAGGTATGATTGCATTGCCCGCTGCCATGCCAATTACTGGATATTAATGGCAGGATGGCATGCATATGCCGGAGCTGGGAAGCAGAAGGTTAATAGACGAACAGCACCAGAAGAGCCCATTTATCAGTTTCTATTTATCTCTCCTTGGGAGGTGGCAGGTTTACAGTAAATACCTTCTGTCCTCCTAATTTCCTAATGATGGGGATAATGATGGAGAATGGTGAAGTCATTAACTGGGACAGGCTCTGTGCATCACTCTGTCAACCACGTCTCCCCAAGACCTGCAATGAGAAGTGATGGGCCCCAGCTGTTCACAGAATCCAAGCCCCTCCTTCCACCCATCCGCCCTAAACTGCAGGCTTGGGAAATGGTTCCCCAAATGAAGAGGATGAGGCCCTGGGTAGGTGGAAAAGCATGCGAGGAGAGCAAGGCTCTTCAGACAGGAGGACCATTTTCCTGCTGCTCTCCCTTTGCATGAAACCCGGAGCAGGCACTGTAGGCGCGCACTGGAGTTCTCCGGTGATGCCAGCGCTGCCGTGAAAAGTCTCAGTGAACTGGATGAGGAATCTATCATGGAAGTGGGTGTCCTAGGGGAGGGCAGAGAAGCAGATTTCACCAAATGTTTCTTTTTTCAAAAAACCGGGAGAAATTTAAAACATGCATAATTCATTTTTTTTTTCAGCTCATCTGTAAATGGACTGGAGGTATTAGTGGAAAATCCCTCTCCCAGAGGTGAAGTTGTTTTCTTTAAAATTTAGAAGGAAGACTAAAATAGCTTGGATTGACTGCATGGATGCACCTTTCTCTCCTCCCCCTAATAGGCATCACAAGGTGTCTACTCCATCTAATGTTATACATAGAATTGTTCGACTTCTAGGTATTGTCTGAAAGTAACTTGGGTTTTGCCTCCATAGTTTATAGAGCCCTTGAAAAATTATGAACTTGCTTTTTATCTTTTTTTAAGGGGGAAGCCCATTGACTATTTCTAGAAATTGCTGTTAGTTGAGGCAAGCTGTTATTTTACCTGAATGTGTTAGGATTAGGAGAGTGACTTATGCTAATAATACTCCTAAACTGGAGTGTAAGAAGACCAGCCATGCTGCAGACATCATGCTGGAGAGGCCACATGGAAATTACTCCCTGTTAGAGATGTGTGAGTCGCTCCAGGGCCTCCAATCCTGAGCTGTATTTGAGTCTGCTCAGCAGCAGATATGTGAACAAACAAGTCATCAGATGATTCCAGACCCAACTTTAAGCCACCTAAGCTGCACTGAGTAGAGAAGAAACAAGTTGTCCTAGTCTAACCAGGCTCAGAATGTAGTTATGAACAAGATAAATGCTATCTTAAGCTGCTAGATTTTGAGGTGGCTTGTTGTCTAGCCATAGGTAACAGGAACAAAACTTTTTCTGAGAATGACATTGACAACAGGGTCTTAGTTACTAGAGAAGTAAAGATGTAAATGATCAACTTTTCCCATTTCAAGCACATTAAAACATACTAATATTAATATTGCGTGAAACTCCATTTCATTTTCATCTTAAAAAGTTTTCAATATCATTTATATCACAATATTATCTTACTATTGGCATTAGTTTACATTCTATGAATATGAAGACATAAAGTGGCAAGGGCAATATAGTACAATGAAAACTAAAATCACAAATACACAGAACCACAGAGAAATAAATAGAATGCAAATGATACTAAATGTAGTCTTTAATCATTAATCATTTTTTTAAAAAATATGTTTTATGGATTTTTTTTTACAGAGAGGAAGGGATGGGGATAGAGAGTTAGAAACATTGATAAGAGAGAAACATCGATCAGCTGCCTCCTGCACACCCTCTACTGGGGATGTGTACTGAGGTACATGCCCTTGACTAGAATCGAACCTGGGACCCTTTAGTCTGCAGGCCAACACTCTATCCACTGAGCCAAACAGGTCAGGCTATCATTTTTTTTATTAAAGACTATCTTTTGCGTGCTTACTATGTATTGGGTACTACACTGGGTTGCTGGAGATCCAAAGGTTAATAAGACAAACATGGCCCCTGTCATCATGGGCTAGCTGGGTATAAGGGGAAAAGAGATAGTAAACAAATACACCCATTAGTGTATTGATCATTGTAAATAATAATATGTACTTTGAAGAAAAAAAATAAAACAATGGGGGACCTACTGAGAGAGAATATTCAGAAAGGGCCTCATTGAGAAGACACATTTAAGCTGAAACCTGAAGAATGGAAAGGAGGCAATCGTGTGAGTACTGGGAGAGAAGTGTCCTTACAGACTAGAGTGTTCAAATACTGAGGTCGGAAAGGCCTTTGCATTTGGCTCAATGCCAGGGGCTGTGTTAAGTCAGTCTTTTTGTAATTGATGGGGAGTTTGGATATGAAGGCATAGAAAAACATCAAGAAAACTGAAGGAAATTTATTGATTTTAAAAAAATGGCATAGAACGTTTGTTTTATGACTACCAGGCTCTTTCTTTCCTCTGTTTTCCCCTCTTAGTATTTTTATAGCGATGATCTATGAGACATAAGGTAGATAACTTTTCTGTGTTCTGGATTTTAAAAAAAGTAATTCTGAATATTAGAGAAAAAACATTCAAGAAAAATATGTCATTGATTAATTGAGATTATTTTGTAAAGTAATATTTAAATAGTATAGCACTCACTGAGACACAAGCTCTGAAACATTCTTTCAGAGTTGGTTTCTTCATTCAGTCAATAAATATTATGTTCCTATTATGTGGCTGGTGTAATGCTTGGCACTGGAAATAGTCTCGGCATTCTTGATCTCTGCATATTTAGATATTTACAATCTAGAATCTAGACTGTAGATAAAAAATGAGCAAGTAAACAAGCAATAATTACATAGTCATCATATAACATAGGCTATGAAGGGCGAGGTACAGGTGCTGAAGCATCTAATATGGATTTGGGATGAAATCATGGATTATTTTAACGTGAACATAGCACCATTATTGGATAAGATAACATAATTCTTATACTTTCAGTGAAAATATTACTACCCATTCATGGATTATTTACTTTGTGGCTTATCCATGATCAGTGTTTAATCTTAGATTCCCTCTCTCCTGATTCTGGGATGTATATTTAGAAATACTTAGCAAATGATGATTAAATGACAAATCTACTGTAAAGCACTATTAGCCAAAATGAATTACAAAAAAGTAATACAAATAACATGTGGTTGATCTGTTGTTTGGAGATTCTATATGGGCAAATGCCTAGCACAAAGCCTAGTAAGTATGCATTTATTATTAGTTTCCTTATTCCTAATTATTATTTTTCTTCTGTGGGTATAGAAAATTGGTCAGGTTAAAAACTGAAGACCCTGAAGAGAATATGAATCTACAAAAGATAGAAAGTAATAAAATTGATAAAAAATGGTATAAATCATGAGCTTGGAAGTTTTTCTTTGAGTTTAAATTTTCTCATTCTGAGTCATAACCTGTATTTTTATCATTTTAGCATTGGGAAAGTAGTGTTTTCAATGATTTTGTGACTGCTGTTTAGAATATAAAAGGAAATTAGTGGGAAAATACTATGTATTGATACAAATTTTCCTCACAAGACTGTTTTCTGATACTGAAGTAATTTTCTTGAATCACTTTTCTTTTTCAATTACACTTGACATCCAATATTTAATTTCAGATGTTTGATATAGTGGTTAGACATTTATACAATTTAAGAAGTGATCCTCCTATCACTGATAAGTCTAGCACCCACCTGGTACCATCCATAGTTACTACAATATCAGAGGCCCAGTGCACAAGATTTGTGCCCAGGGAGGGGGGGTCCCCTCAGCGCCCTGGTGGTTAGTGTGCATCATAGTGACCAGTCATTCTGCCATTCAGTTGATTTGCATATTATGCTTTTATTATGTAGGATTATTGACTATGTTCCCTATGCTGTACTTTACATACCCATGACTATTTTGTAACTGCCAATTTGTACTCCTTAATCCTTTCACCTTTTCACCCCCTCTCCCAATCCTCCTCCCACCTGACAACCATCAGTTTGTTCTCTGTATCTATGAGCCTATTTCTGGTTTGTTCATTTATTTTGTTTTTTAGATTTCACTTGTAAGTGAAATCTCATATAGTATTTGTCTTTGTTTTACTTATTTCACTTAGCTTAATACTCTCTTAGGTCCATCCATGTTGTCTCAGATGGTAAGATTTCAATTTTTTTTTATGGCTGAGTAATATTTTATTTTATATATATATATACCACATCTTCTTTAAACAGTGCTCTATTGATAGGCACAGATTACTTCAGTATTTTGGCTGTTATAAATAATGATGCAAGTAACATAGGGATGCATATATATTTTTAAACTAGTGTTTTGGGTTTCTTTGGATCAATACCAAAGTTGGGATTGCTGGGTCATCTGGAATTTCTATTTGAAATTTTTTGATAAACTTCCATAGTGGCTGCATCAATCCTTGAATCACTCTTGAAACTGTTTTTTTATTTTATTAATAAGACCCCTAACATGTTGCAAAAAGTACAAATTAAGCTATTTTGGGGGTGGGAGGAAGAAGTTTTATTTTAGGACACATTTGGCAGTTTAATTACATGTTTTATAACACTTTCCTTAAAGGCTAAGCAGTTATTTATTTTGTAGACTTTTGTCAAGTGTCTCGTTGCCACACAAAGTAGCTTTATTTAAATACAAGATGAATATCAACAATACTCAAAGCTTATTTTATGAATGCTTCTTTGACAGCTTCTCCTTTAGCTGTCTTAACCCGGCAGCTGGGGGACAGGTTTTTCTTTGAAGGAGATCTTCACTCTAGTGATGAACAAAGGTTATTATAATTATCTGCAGCAGTTTTTTCCAGCTATCCCTGTCCTTTGCCCTACCCTAGATTTATAAGCATTAATATATACTAGTAAAGAGCTACCCCTGGCTCCCTGCCCCCCCCCCCAAACACTTCATTTAACTTTAGGATGAAAGAACAGAAACTGTCTCCATGTGGTTATTTCTCAGATATTCCTAAATAATGGTTAAGAGCATGGATTCTGAATCAGACTGTCTACCTGGGCTCCAAACTCATGTTATCACTTATGTCAGGGAAGAACAAAAAGTATTATTCTGCCCCTCTAGATTCTTCTGGCTGGCTTAACAATTAAATTGATGTGAGACAGAATGATTGGAGAAAAAATTAAGTTTAGTTTCATACGGAAGGATGTCTCATTTGATATGGGACCTAAAGAAAGGACCAAAGTAGATAGCCTTTATACTTTATAAACAATAAATTTGTGAAGAACTGACTAGGCAAAGAAACATAGACTTGGGTACTAGTTGGTGAAAAGCCGAAGCCTTCTTGGCCCTGAATTCCCTGTCTTTGGAATAAGAATGTCACTTTACCTCCTGGTGCAACGAGGGTGGCTTTCACATGGGAGATTTAATTCCTCCATTTGAGGAGACAGAGAAGAGAGCCAGAGGGTACTTCATGCACCAGATGCTTCTCAAGTAACTTTTATTCAAATGACCAATTTGCCAAAGTGGCATATTTTGGGAAGGCAGTTTTTGTTCCCTTATACTCATTAGCATTATAATCTTAGCTAAGTGTTAAAGGGATGTCATGATCTACCACACGGATCCGCCTTTGGAGATGGTACCATTGTGAACTGGGCTCATGGATAGCAATGGGGTAATAGGATTCCCCAAACGGCAGAAACCAAGTAATAGCACACAAGTTTATGAAGTTGAATGGAGGTAATTACTGTGTTGAATAGCGATGTTCAAGGACATCTAAAGGCTACCCACTGACTTAACCTGGCAGCTGGGGGGCAGGCAGGTTTTTATTTGAAGGAGATCTAAAAAATACCCGCCCTGTTCACCACAGTGTCCAAAATGGCAGAATAAATGGGTGACTAACAAGGGTAATGATTAATTTATATAATAAAACACAATATGAGGAATGCATGAGAGAGATGCCGAGTACATCCTTTGCCCAGTTTCTAGACCTGAGCCTGTTTATAGATCCAGAATACATTAGGAGATGCCATAAATCTAGAGGGGAGCATGGCAGTGCCTCCCAAAAGACACCTATGGCAATTTGCTCGAGGAACTACATGCTGAATAAACGGAAATACATAGAAATCTTAAGGACTTGTTGTTCATTGATACCTGGAGACCCAAAGCATCATGACCCAACTGTCAAACTAAAAGCAATTGTTGTGAGCCTAGATGGGAAGAGGAGTGACATGATATGATTTATATTTTTAAAAGATCACATCTGTATTTTTTAAATTTCTTTATTGATGAAAGTATTACATAATTGTCCTTATCCCCCCATTGCCTCCCCACCCCCCACTCATGCCCTCACCCCCTGGTGTCTGTGTCCATTGGTTAGGCTTATATGCATGCATACAAGTCCTTCGGTTGATCTCTCTCCCTAATCCCCACCTTCCTCTGCCTTCCCTCTGAGGTTTGATGGTCTGATGGATGCTTCCCTCTCTCCGGATCTGTTTTTGTTCATCAGTTTATGTTTTTGCAGTGGTCATGCCTGTTCTGGCCAATGACCTGTTCTCAAGTGTGACTGGTACCTTTGCTAGTTCCTTCACCTTTACTGGGCCTGCAGCTGTCTTCCCTCTGTTGGACCCCTGGGGGGCATAAAGTTGTAGCTTCCTGGTAAAGCTGCCCAAATGACTTGCTAATAGTGTTTGGTATTCCCTTTGCTACTTTCTTATTGTTAATAAACAACCAGGTTAATTACAGTGGCATCAGAGCTACATAAAGACTGAAGAAGAAATGGAAAGGTTTGTATCTAAAGATTCCAGACTGCTTTACCATGGCTGAGTTGCAAATGGTTATATCCGTTCATTTAGCAGTTGCCTCTTTAGCTTTGAAACATCAAGTATGACATAAATCAAGATGTACATTAGTAAAGACGGTATAAAACATCTGTGGATTCTAAATAAGGGAAAATCACATTAATCACAATGTGTGTGATAATTTCCTATAAAAGCAAAAGATATTCAAGAGCTCAAATAGACAAAAGAGCTGAAATAGACCTTTTATTCCAATGCAAATGATATTCAAAAGGAACTATCTGTTGTCTCTCCCCACTCCACTACCCAGCATGAAAGGAATATTTAGACAGATATAATGATTAGATTTCTTTAAATTAAGAGAGACAGATTATTCTTGAAAGGAAAATCATTTTTTTTTCTTTAAGCACATGATTGTGGGCAAATGATATTTGTGGTGTATAAGGATTCACACTGCCCATTAGGGTTTGGTGAAAGAGTTTGCTGTTTAATTCTGGACAAAATTCTACCTATGATCAGTTTGAAGCAAGACGAGTCCTGAATATCCTATTTAAAAATACATAGGTGTTCTTATCTCAGGCATGGTCACTATAAATACTATTTGGCACCAGGTAACTTATGTGCCCAATTGCATATTAGTCTCAGCTGATATATTTCTCCTAGCAGCAAAAAAGCACCAAAGATGGTTGGTTGTGTGCATCATGAGGCATGAAGAAAATTCCCAAGTTATCATGTTCTTTTCTTTTCCCTGGAAAACGACACCTGACATAAATCAGGTAGCCTTAGAATCGCAGGTGTGGAGAATTGTGGGGCGAAGAGGCGGGTCTCCTTCCTTTGTCCTTAAAAATCATAAAACTTCTTACTTCAACAATGGTTGAAACTGCTAACGGGAGTTAGCAGTTTGTTTCATCTGTAATTTGTGCTGTATAACAATGAGAATGATGTTTTCATTATTCGTGGTATATCAGTCTGTTCCTTTCCATGCCCCTATTAACAATAAAAAACCATGCAGTTTTAAGCCATTATCATTTTTCTCCTGATAAACCATCTGTGACGTGGAGACCTTGAAGCTGGGAGTTCTGGCCACAATGCTCAATAGACTGTGCACGTAGCTTTTTCAGAGGTAACTGCTGTAAAAAATAAGCTCCACTGTTATATCTCTCTGTTATGATTTTTCTCTTGCTCTTTTTTATATATCTATTGTAATGGGAGTTCACATGAATTCAGCCCCACGGCACTTTGCCTGACAATAGAAACTCCATCTAAGACTCTCACTGGGTGCTAGAGCTGTTTGTTCCCTTGATTCCAGCTGCTCTTGCTGCTATATTTAATCCAGGATAGAAGGCAAATGTTCTCACTACAGAGCTACATTGTCCCTTTTTTATACAGCCTTTCCTTACAGGGTCCAGGAGCCATCTGCCTTTTTCATAGATTAGGTCCATGTGAACTGATCTTGCCATGAGTAAAATGAAGAGGAATGAGATGGCAAAGTCTTGTCCCCATCACCTGGTTTCATCTATAATAATAGAAGTGTAGTATGCTAATTAGATCGGACAGATGAATGACCTTCCAGACGCCATTCCAGATGTCCTTATGGACAAAGCTGCTGTGGCAGGGAGGAGACAGAGGTTGTTAGGGGTGATCAGGCAGGAAGGTAAGCAGTTAGGGGTGATGAGACAGGCAGGCAAGAGGTTAGGGGTGATCAGGCAGGCGAGGGGTTAGGAGCCAGTGGTCCAGGATTGTGAGTGGCATGTCCCACTGCCACTTTAGGCCCGATCCCCAAGATCAGGCCTAAACTGGCAGTCAGACATCCCCCAAGGGGTTCTAGCTGAGGAGAAGGTGCAGGCCAGGCTGAGGGACACCCCACTGCCCCCGTACATGAATTTTGTGCACCAGGATTCTAGTAATTTAATAAACACATGTAGCTCTTCAAAACCTGCTGAAATCTTTGTGAATCTAAAGTCATAATACATGGTAATATGGAGATAATGTGCGAATTTCAGTTATAAAAGTAGTTCTAAAATAGATACTAATGGATCAATTTTTAAAAAATGTATTTTTATTGATTTCAGAGAGGAAGGGAGAGGGAGATAGAGATAGAAACATCAATGAGAGAATCATTGATCGGCTTTCTCCTGTATGCTCCTCAGTGGGGATTGAGCCCACAACTCGAGTATGTGCCCTTGAATGGAATCAAACCTGGAACCCTCCAGTCCACAGGCCAATGCTCTATCCACTGAGACAAACCAGCTAGGGTAAGAATCAATTTTTTATTTTTATTTTTGCATGTGTTTTTTGGGCTTCTCTAGACAAGTAGAACCAATAGCATGTATACAAGTATATAGAGAGATTTAGTTTAAGGAATTGGCATATGTGATTGTGGGGGAGGGGATTTGACTAGTCCAAAATTTGATGGAGGAGTCTGGCAGGCTGGAGACTCAGGAGAGAGCTGCAAATTAAGCTACTGGCAGTCTGCTGACAGAATTCCTTCTTGCTAGGGAGAGGTCAGTCTTTGCTCTCTGAAAATCTTCAACGAATCAGATCAGGTTCACCAATATCAGAGAGAGTAATCTGCTTGATTTAAAATCCACTGATTTAAATGTTCATCATATCCAGAAATGTTTGGCCAAATATCTAGGTCCTATAGCCCGGCCAAATTGACACATACAATTAACCATCACAATTCATATTACCCCTTAATGTTATATAAGTAATACCCATAATTAGATATCACTTGGGATATTTACAAAAGCTCAGAAAGTCATCTGGGCAGGAAAATTTTTCATAAACAATCCAAGGACATAGCTTAATATTTTTTAAAAAATGGGCAGAAGATCTAGACATTTATTTGATGAAGACATATGAATGGTCCACAGGTACATGAAAAGATGGTCAACATCATCAGTCATCAGAGAAATGCAAATCAAAACCATAATGAGATATCAACTCACACATGTTAAAAGCCTGTTGTCAAAGAGACAGGAAATAATAGTTGTTGGTTCAGATGTGGAGAAAAGGGTACCCTTGTGCATTAACTTTGGGAATGTAAATTGGTGCAGCCAGCCACAAAGAAAAACAATATGGAGATTTCTCAAAAATTAAAAATAGAACTACCATATTATCCAGCAATTCTGAGTATTCATTCAAAGAAAATGAAAACACCAACTCAAAAAATATATATGCCTGTAATGTTCATTGCAGCATTATTTACAATAGCCAAGATAAGGAAACAACAAAAGTGTCCACTGATGGATGACTGCATAAAGAAAAGGTGGTGTAGACAGGTATATTATTTAGCTGTCAAAAGAAGGAAATCTTGTCATTTGCAACAATATGAATAAACCTCGAGGACATTATCAGACAGAGAAAGACAAATACGATATAGTCTCTCTTGTATGTAGAATCTTAAAAAGCACCCCAATACCAAGCTCATGGAGGCAGATGGGTGAAGGGGGAGTCAAAAGGTAAAAACAAAACAAAACAAAACAAAAAAACAGTTGATGTAAAACAGAAAAGGAAGTAGTATAGGATTTTGATTTTTTTCACATGCACTGTTCTATATATTTTTTCTCTGTAGAGTTATTTTTGGTAGAGAACCAGCAGTCATTTATAATACTTACTGAGAAGACAGGAAAAATTCTGCAGCTTGACTTGGGGAAAGTTATTTAGCCACTCTTTTCCATGCTAGAACTCTGAATGTTAAAAATAAGTTTATTCACATTTTGCCATATCACTGACTACTTTTTTTAAAAAAACTTTTCCTAAGAAGTGTTGTTCTTTAAAGTTTCTCCAGAAATGCTTACACATCATGGTTTCAGATACCATTTTAGCCAAGCTGTTCTTTCCTAATCTGCTTGACCTCACAGTGGCCTTAATCCTTGAGAGCATCTTGGCTATGGCAGGAGAAGGAGAGAAAATGTTGTTTTTCATGATAAAGCAGTGCTTCCTGAGGAAATGGAAGAGAACATTTCTTTGGTTGCGTATGAAGCAGAAACTCAGAGCACATATAATAATGAACATTCTATTTACCCATGAAAGATGATGGGAGTATTTCCTGGTGATTTTGAGTATGTACATGTTCTGAAGTTAACTTGTGGAAAATGAAAGAGTGGAATTTGTTGCTTCAAGTAAAAGAATCTACACTAATAAAAGGAGAAACATGCAAATTAACCATCACTCTGCTACGATGAGCCACGCTCATCAGCCAATCAGAACGAGTATGCAAATTAACCCATCAAAGATGGTGGGCAAATTTGCATATGCAAGAGGGGTAGGCAGCACCATGGCCCACCCCTGGGGGTCCAGGTCCATTGGGGCCGGGTGAGGCCTGCCAGGCAGCGCCAGACATCGCTAGGAAGGTACCAGTTCAGTGGAGCCCTAGGGGGTGGGTGGGCAGTGCTAGACACCACCCACAGTGTCCAGGTCCATTTCAGGTCCCAGGAGGGGCAGTGGCCTGCCCAGCTACTCCCGTGGGGCCCCAGGAATATTGCAGGTATGGGGTTGCTGAGACCCAGACAGAGCCTCTGGCCACAGATTCATAGCTTCACAGAAACCAGCTCTAACGGGCAGCCCGGTGGCGTGTGGCTGGGCCACAGGGTGCCCATTCAGGATGTGACAGGGAGAAGAGATGCAGGAGGAAATCCATAGAATCCAATGGGGGGTCCAAGCCTCACTTCCTTTGGGCTTTGTCCTTCTTGTTCTTGGTTCTTTTTTGGGGGGACCTAGAGCCCAAGAACTGCAGGAGAGAGGGATAGATAAAGGCCAAATATGGGAGAACAGGCCTGAGACCCTACTGGGGGGCTGCCTGAGGGGCGGTTCCAGGGCAAGTGCCACAGCTTTGGCAAAGTGGCTGACCAGGAGGCAGGTGTTACAAGGGGTGCTGAGCAGCGCCTCACCATCCCTCTATGAGGACACCCCACACAGGCACTGCCTTCGCCAGCAAGCTCTGGGCAACATCTGTAAATGTTACTGTAACCTCTAGAATTCTGGGCAAAGAACTGACCCTGTGTTCCTCTGGGTACCAGGCTTTCTAGGAGTGTGCTGTCACCAATGCCATAGATCAAAGGCAAAAACCTGGTGAGGCAGGGTGCACCAGAGGGGGCTGGGGCTGGGACAGGGGACCAGTGGACAGGGATCTGCCTCACCTGCAGAGAGAGAGAGAAGTTCTTCAGTGGCCCCAAGATGCGGGTGGGCCCGGCCAGGGATCCAGGGGCATGAAAGGACACTGGGGCAGAGGGGCAAGAATCCGCAGCCCTGAGGCAGGCGTTAAGGGGTGGTGTCACCTCGGTGGAGGGTGCCGCACTGCGGGTATGGGACTGACTGACGTGATTCAGAGAAGCTCCCAGTGCTAACCAGTGTGTCCCAGTGCCTTCACTGAGCTTTGATGGTCAATTGAGATACTATGTAAGGAAAATGAGGGAAGAAGTGAGAAAGAAAAGGAAAGGTGAACATCAAAGAAAGGCTGGAAGGAACCTGTAACCTCATTGTCACTTAAATAGGGAATGTAGTCAATAGTGTTGTAATGATGGTATGATGCCAAGTGGGTACTGGAAATATCCGGGAACACTTTGTAAAGTATATGATTGTCTAACCACTATTCTGTAACTAATATAAAACCTGAAACCAATACAAAATAATATTGAATGAAAAGAAATGAAAATTGGAGTGGAATTTTTATAAATTTCAAAGTTAAATAAAGGCTGTAAAGGAAGGAAGGAGGAGAATAAAAATAATGTTTTTCATTTTACCACTTTATTGTCTTTTCAGTACATAAAAAGACAGTTGTTTTTATATGGTGCTTTTATACTTTTCTAAGTCATTATCTCATTTTAATTTCAGGAAAATTTAAAGACAAGATAATTATTCCCTCCACTATTCAAAGAAAGGAAATCTTGGTGTCTGGTCCCAATGATTCAATCATCAAGCCCTTATTGTAAAGCAGGGTTAGTAAAATTTTCTGTGAAGGGTCATATCTATACTAATAAAAGCTTTGGGGGTGATCAGCCAGCAGGGGAGGGTAGTTGGGGGCAATCAGGTAGGCAGGCGAGCAGTTAGGAGCAGGCAGTCCCGGATTGTGAGTCGGACATCCCCTGTGGAGTCCCAGATCAGAGAGGGTACAGGTCCGGCTGAGAAATAACCTCCCCAGTGCAGGAATTTTGTGCCCTGGGTCTCTAGTCTTATATAATAAAAGCTAATATGCAAATTATCCCCTTGGGATTTCAACTGATCAGGAGTTCAAAAGCCTGCTATAATATACGCTGACCACCAGGGGGTGATGCAGAATGAAGGAAGGCCCTGGTCAGTGGCTGGCAGCCCAGGGAAGGAAGGCCCTGATCAGTTCTGATCGCTGGCCAGGCCTAGGGACCCTACCCGTGCACGAATTTTGTGCACCAGGCCTTTAGTAAAATTATAAAACTTGAACCTTAGTTATACTAATAAAAGAAATTATAAAATTTGAGTAGAGAATATATAGGGGCCACATGTTTTCTCTAACAGTTCAAAACATTAGTGAGTTCACAAATTCTTAGTGTGTATAGACCATTTTCCCCATATTATAAGTGAATAAACTGAGACTTAGTTTCTGCTTGCCTGGAATGTATTTCTATTTGGTATGGAGGATGTACCTTTGAGTCTAGATTTTGTCCATGATAGCTCCTGCCCACTTCTCTGGTCTTCAATTTTTTCCTCTGTAGAGAGGAAGCTGCTATTGGTCACATCTGGGACTTCCCTGCTACCTGTACAACTGCCCTGAGGCGGCGAGGCGGGAGACTCGGTGCCCTCACTCAAAGGAGTATTGGTTACATTCGGCTCTGAGAGCTTTCCTTCACTTCTTAGAAAGTTCAAGGAAGAAATGACACACTCTGTGGTCATGATTGACGATAGTGAACAGGAAGGAGACTGAGAGACCATAAGGTGGTTTCCATTAAGGAGGAATTTTACCCTAGAGGCACATTATAGTTAAGTTTCTTGGTTAACAGTCTCATAGTTTATTAGTCTCTGACCTTGTGCTGCTGTTATGAAGCTATGTAACCTGCTCCTGATTCTGTGTCCTCTTGTCTTGCCTGCTTTTAAGTGAAGAAAAAGAGGAAAACACTTAATTTAGGAAGATACTAATTTTGCACTAAACTGTGGAGTTAAGACTCATCTGTGGGTGGTTTGGCCACTTCAGTCTGTGCCTATTAGGGGATTTATTTTTAAAATGTAGTTCTTTTATAAGGAGTATCATCTGCTGACATTCCTAATTTTGCCATGCACTCCAGATAAATCGTATGAATGGAAGTACTTGGACATATCTTCAGTGAGGTATTTTATCTTAATTAATATTTAAAGAAATTCCATGAGCCACATAGTATTTCAATTTTAGAGACAAGCCCAAGAATCAGAAAAATTAAATGACATATTCAGAGTCACAAGTAATACCTGGTGGGACAAAGATTGTCCTATGGGTGGAAGATATTAGCAATCAGACATTTTGGTTTTTCCCTTAATTGGTTTTTCCAACATGCTAAATTAATCATTTCTGCAGTATTAAATATAAGAATAATGAGGGTATAACACAATCAGAATAGTAGTATAAATGTTTATTTTCTGAGGTATTAAAATATCTTCATTGTGTATTCATAGCAACAATTAAGCCCCTGGTAAGGCCAGGATTTGAGAATGCTTAAAGGAATCTTTTCCTGCCACCTATTATCAACTTGGAAAGTCAGTGCTAATAGGGAAAGCACAAAAGCAGTGACTAAGTTCATTATACGTGATCAGAAAATGAAACACATCTACCATGTTAATGTCACTTTCAATTTATGGTGACATTTACTGAAAAATACTCTGCAATATTTGGCAAAGTTAAAAGAGAGATTGCTCCCCAATTAACAAGAAGATCAAAGAGGAAAGATTAGGCAGGGGGGTGTTGTCTATTTTTTGTTTTGTTTTGTTAAGAAAGCAAAATGTTTGGAAAGGTCAGGCTTTGAGTGAGCTAACCTCCACCACTTTTAGTATTCAGGTTGACTAATGAGCACTTCAGTCACCATTCTAATGGATGCATTTACTCTGAGGAAGAAAAAAATAAAGGGCTTTTCAATAACTGGTGCCAATAGCAACTCTATAAATAATTTCTCTATTATCTATTTAACGGCCTAATATGTGTTAGAGCCAAATGTAAACTATAATTTTATACTGTAATATTTTTATCAAATACTTTGCATTTATTCACTTAATCAGTCACTTAACAAATGTTTATTGAGCATCTACTTTGTGCCAAGCTCTGTTCTAAGCTCTGTAGAAACCGTAGTGTGCCAAGTCCCTGACCTCATGGAGCCCTTATTCTAGCCTGTCTTTACAGGAAGCATCTAAACATAGGTAAGAAAAGTAGTATCTGGCACCCTATTTTTGTTTTTGTGCTGATAATGTGTTCCCTCTTTGAACCTGGATTTGGAGTGTATTAAAGGAATTGCTTAGATCCTACCACCTTTTCGTGTAATGTGTGAGTCTACTGGATGTGAAGAAAAATAATAGCTGTGAAACTTTTCATCTCATGGGGGTTGCTAGAATGCATGATATAACTTCTATTTTCTCCCCCACTTTCTCTTTAAACCCCAGTTAATGTTGGGATAAAGGTTCCTGTTTTGGAAAAGTTCCATGTCATTATAAGGATTTAAAATGGAAGAAACAAATTCTTTGTGGAGGGAAATGATCTATAACTAATGTTTTTAAGTGCTTGCTATTCAGGTAGTAAAGTTTAGTTAGATATAATAGGCCCTGAAAGGACACAATAGTAATAACTGCCATTTTCAGTGACTTCTGTGGAACATTGTCTCACACTAGTTTAAAAGGGTTTCATGGTCAAATAAGTTGGGAAACTCAAAATAGAAGCCTCCTGCTAGGTTTATTTTGAACCTTAGTATATTGACGCTTTAAGAAGTCCTGAAATTGAGAAACCTCTTTAACCCAGAGATTTTCAAACATATTTGGCCAGGGAACTCTTTTCATGAGTCAACAATTGACATTTGGGGGAAAACTCTTCTTTAATAAAAGGTGTACTCTTGACAATTGCAGAAAAAGGATTCTGTCAAGATTTCACTAGGACATCAATTTTCAGCCTTTTGCATCTCACAAAACACTATTAAATTCTATGGTACACACAAGAATATATTTTTTGTCACTCTGACAAAAATAAGTATAATTTTGATTCATTGATATTGGATGCCTATTGTGTTGACTATTGTCAGTTTTTCATTTGGCAGTCTAAGGGAAAATAAGTTAGTGCCCCTGACTAAATAGTCAAATGTTGTATGTTTTCAAAATTCTTGCAGCACACTGGTTGAAAATCGCTGCTCTAGGATGCTTTTTTATTAATGTTCTAATATTCTGAGGAATTCTATAATGATAATACTGCCCACCTCCAAGGTTTGTAATTGGCTTTTAGTCTAGTATGATTGCCATTATTTTCTTCCCTTACAAACACAACCTTGCTCAGCCTCCTTCCTTGGGCTTGAGCTGTTTTCTTCCCAAGATACCATTCATTGTATCCTACTGAGTTCCATCTTAGTTGCAATATACCTGTTTCTCTATCATTAAAGGTTGTTTTACATTTCTCATGGTGGTAAGATAATGTTTGGGATTTCTAGTTCTCATAAAAAAATAATTTTAAGGGAGAATTTAGGTGTGCCACCTGCTGACTTTTCTTTCACAATTTAAAATCTGTGCTCCCTGGACAACAACATTTACTGGTAAGCATCCAAAATACTGGCTTTTGCTTTTTCTAGGTCACCTACATTTCTATTAACAGCCACTTAAGACAGAGATAGCTTCTGTCTTTTATTTAAAGACCTGATGGTTCTTCAGTAGTCAAAACATGCCCAAAGTCTGCCTGTTCTAGTACTCTAGTGTCTGCAGAACACTAATCAAATACTGAATATTGCTATTTCTTTTGATAAGGTCTATCTTGTATTAAAGCAAATACTAATATTTAAGGTAATCCTATAGTGAATTTTTTCAAATAGTAGGTAAAGATTGAAAAAAAACAGCCCTTTTTTAATGGGGTAGGGAGGTTTTTGAAATATGATAGCCACAAAGATGCTGCCTGGGATTCTTATGGAGAATAGCCTAGAGAAAACAAATAAAGTTACAAAGAAGAATTCCCAAAATAAAGGATAACCAAATGTAAAACAGGAAATGTCACATAACAGGGCCAATTTTCTAAAAAAATTGAAATCACAGGTGAACCTGTCAGTGAATGACATTAAAATTCTGATTCAGCGGGATCCAGTCACTCAGATCTCTGCATGTAAAACACAGTAGCACTCCTGACTTCATTAGTCATTATTTTTTTACGTTTTATTTTATTTATTTACTTTTTTATTTTTAAAATTTCTTTATTGATTAAAGTTTTATATATTTGTCTTCATCCCCCCATTAACTTCCAGACAGCCTCCCCTAACACAAACTCATGCCCCCACGCCCCTGTTGTCTGTGACCACTAGTTATGCTTATGTGCATGCATACAAGTCCTTTGATTGATCTCTTCCCATTATCCCCATCCTCCCCTACCTTCCCTGTGAGGTTTGACAGTCTGACGGACGCTTCCCCTGACTCTAGATCTGTTTTGGTTCATCAGTTTATGTTGTTCATTATTACCCATAGATGAGTAAGATCATGTGATATTTATCTTTTTCTGAGTGACTTATTTCATTTAGCATAATGCTCTACAGTTCCATCCATGTTGTTACAAATGGTAGGAATTCCTTCTTTTTTAGTGCAGTATAGTATTTCATTGTGTAGATGTACCACAGTTTTTTAATCCACTCATCTGCTGATGGGCACTTTTGCTATTTCCAGATCTTAGCTATGGGGAATTGTGCTACTATGAACATAGAGGTTCATATATCCTTTCTGATTGGTGTTTCTGGTTTCTTGGGATATATTCCTAGAAGTGGGATCACTGGGTCAAATGGGAGTTCCATTTTTAGTTTTTTGAGGAAACTCCATACTGTTCTCCACAATGGCTATACCAGTCTGCATTCCCACCAGCAGTGCACGAGGGTTCTTTTTACTCCGCATCCTCCCCAGCACTTGTCATTTGTTGATTTGTTGATGATAGCCATTCTGACAGGTGTGAGATGGTACCACATTGTCATTTTGATTTCCATCTCTCGGATAATTAGTGACTTGGAGCATGTCTTCATATGTTTCTTGGCCTTCCTTCTGTTTTCTTTTGAAAAGTTTCTATTTAGGCCTGTTGCCCATTTTTTTGATTGGGTTGTTTATCTTCCTTTGGTTAAGCTGTATGAGTTCCCTGTAAATGTTGGAGATTAAACCCTTATCAATGATAACATTTGCAAATATGTTCTCCCATGCAGTGAGCTTTCTTGTTGTTTTGTTGATGGTTTATTTTTCTGTACAAAACCTTTTTATTTTGATGTAGTCACATTTGTTTATTTTATCTTTATTTTTCATTGGCCTAGGAACAGTATCAGCAAAGAAGTTCCTTCAGCATATGTCTGAGATTTCTCTGCCTGTGGATTCTTCTAGTACAGCGGTTCTCAACCTGTGGGTCATGACCCTTTGGGGGGTTGAAGGACCCTTTCACAGGGGTTGCCTAAGACCATCAGAAAATGCAGATATTTACATCATGATGCATAACAGTAGCAAAATTTCATGGTTGAGGGTTACCACCATATGAGGAACTGTATGCAAGGGTCGTGGCCTTAGGAAGGTTGAGAACCACTCCTCTAGTACTTATATGATTTCTAGTTTTATGTTTAAGTCTTTTATATCCATTTTGTGTTTATTTTTGTGTATGGTGTAAGTTGGTGGTCTAGTTTCATTTTTTTGCATGTATCTGTCCAATTTTTCCAACACCATTTATTGAAGAGACTTTCTTGACTCCATTTTATGTTCATGCCTCTTTTGTCGAATATTAATTGGGCATAGTGGTTTGGGTTGATTTCTGGGTTTTCTGTTCTATTCCATTGGTCTATATGATAGTTCTTGTCCTAGTACCAGGTTGTTTTGTGAACAGTGGCTTTGTAATATAGCTTGATATCTAGTATTGAGATCTCACCTACTTGTTATTCATTCTCAGGATTGCTACAGCTAGTTGTGGTGTTTTTTATTCCAGATGAATTTTTGGATAGTTCATTCTAAGTCTGTGAAATATGCCCTTAGTATTTTAATAGTGATTGCATTGAACCTATAGATTGCCTTGGGTAGTATGGACATTTTGATGATGTTGATTCTACCAATCCATGAACATGGTATGTTCTCCCATCTGTTTATGTCTTCTTTTATCTCTTTTTTTTAGTGTCCTGTAGTTTTCCAGATATAGGTTGTTTACCTCCTTAGTTAACTTTATTCCTATGTATCTTAATTTTTCTGGTGTGATATAAATGGGATTGCTTTTTAAATCTCTTTTTCTGTAAATTCACTATTGGTGGATAGAAATGCTATAGATTTATTGATGTTAATTTTGTATCCTGTATCTTACCAAATTCATTTTTTAAGTCTAATAATTTTTTGAAGGAGTCTTTAGGATTTTCTATGTGCAGTATAATGCCATCTGCAAATAAGTACAGTTTTACTTCTTCTTTTCCAATTTAGATGCCTTTTATTTCTTCTTGTTGTCTGATAGCAATAGCTAGTACTTCCAGTACTGTGTTAAACAGGATTGATGAGAGCAGGCATCCCTGAGTGGTGAGATTGGGAATCCCTGTCTTGTTCCTATTCTTAGGGGACATGGTTTTAATTTTTGCTCATTGAGTATGATGTTGGCTGTGGGTTTGTCATATATGGCTTTTATGATGTTGTGCTATGATCCTTCTGTTCCCATCTTGCTGAGAGATTTTATCAAGAAAGTGTATTGAATTTTGTCAAATGCTTTTTTTGCATCAATTGATATGACTGTGTGATTTTTACCTCTCAGTTTGTTTATGTGATGTATCATGTTTATTGATTTGCTGATATTGTACCATCCCTGCATTCCTGGGATGAATCCTGCTTGGTCATGGTGTATGATCTTTCTGATGTATTGCTGGATCTGATTTGCTAGAATTTTGTTGAGGATGTTGGCATCTATGTTCATGAGAGGTATTGTCCTGTAATTCTCTTTCATTGTGTTGTCTTTATCTGGTTTTGGTATTAGGGTGGTGCTGGCTTCATAGAAAGAGCTTGGAAGTGTTCCTTCCTCTTGAATTTTTTGGAATAGTCTGAGGAAGCTAGGTTTTAGTTTTTTCTTGAATGTTCGGTAAACCTCCCCTGTGAAGCCATCTGGCCCTGGGCTTTTGTTTGCTGGAAGCTTTCTGATGACTGTTTTGATTTCTTCCATAGTTATTGGTCTATTGAGATGTTTAGATTTTTCCTGATTGAATTTTGGAAGGTTATATTTTTCTAGGAATATATCCATTTCCTCCAGATTGTCTAGTTTGTTGGAATAGAGTTGTTTATAATATATATTTTTTAACAATCCTTTGTATTTCTGTGGGGTCTGATCTTATTTCCCATCTGTCATTTCTGATTTTGTTTATTTGGCTCCTCTCTCTTTGCTTCTTGGTGATCCTGGCTAGAGGTTCATCAATCTTGTTTATCCTTCCAAAGAACCAGCTCTGGGTTTCATTGATCTTTTGTATTGCTTTTTTTGGTCTCTATGTCATTTATTTCTGCTCTAATCTTTATTATCTCCTTTCTTTTGCTCACTCTGGGCTTTTCTTGTTGCTCTCTTTCTACTTCTTTGAGTTGTAGAGTTAGATGATTTACTACCTTTGTTTTGTTTTGTTTTGTTTTTTGAGGTAGGCCTGTAGAGCTATAAACATCCCTCTCAAGACTGCTTTCATTGTGTCCTATAGGTTTTGGATTGTTGTACCTTTATTGTCATTAGTTTCCAGGATGTTTTTAATTTCTTCTTTGATCTCATTGCTGACCCAATCAATATTTCATAACATGCTATTCAACTTCCAAGTGTTGAGTGTTTTGGATTGTTTTTATTGTAGTTTATTTCTAATATTATGTCATTGTGGTCTGAAAAGTATGATTTCAATCTTCTTGAATTTGGGGAGACTTTGCTTGTGACGCAGTATGTGGTCTATTTTTGAAAATGTCCCATGTGCACTTAAAAAGAACATATATTCTGCGGCTTTTGGGTGAAATGTTCTGAAGATATCAATTAAGTCCATCTGATCTAGTGAGTCATTTAGGATTGCTGTTTCTTTTCTGATTTTTGTCTAGAGGATTTATCCAGTGAAGTCAGTGGTGTATTAAAGTCCCCTACTATGATTGTATTGTTGTCAACCTCTACTTTGATATTTTCCAGGAGGTTTTTTTTTTTTTAATGTATTTGGGTGCTCCTGCATTGAGTTCATATATGTTTACCAGGATTATATCCTCTTAGTGTATTAATCCCTTTAGTATTATGAAATGGCCTTCCTTATCTCTTCCTATGGCCTTCAATTTGAGGTCTATTTTGTCTGAAAGAAGTATTGCTATCCCTGCTTTTTTTTTTCCTTTTCCATTTGCCTGGAAGATATTTTTTCCATCCCTTCACTTTCAGTATGTGAGAGTCCCTTGTTTTGAGGTGGGTCTCTTGTAGACAACATATGTATGGGACATATATTTTATTTTTTATCCATTTAGCCACTTCATTGGAGCATTTAGTCTATTTACATTTAAAGTTATTGAAAAGTACTTGTGTGTAGCCATTTTTATTTTTTTGAGCCTGTGTTCCTTCTTACCTTTTTATTTCTTCCTTTTACAGCATTCCCTTTAGATTTTCTTGCATTGCTGGCATGGTAGTGATAAACTCCCTTAGCTGTTTTTTGTCTGTGAAGTTCCTGATTTTCCCTTCATTTTGATTGATAGTCTTGCTGGATAGGGTATTTTTGGATTCATATCCTTGTTTTGCATCACTTGTATATCTTCTTCCATTCCCTTCAAGCTTGATATATTTCTGTTGAGAAATCATTTGATAATCTGATGGGGGATCCTTTGTAGATAACTCTCTGTCTCTCTCTTGCAGCCTTTAAGATTCCTTTTTGTTAGCATTTGCCATTGTAATTAGATGTGTCTTGGTGTGAATCTTTTGGAATTCATCTTTCCTTGGGACTCTCTGTACTTGAATCATTTTTTTCTTCCCCATATCAGGGAAGTTTTCTGTCATTATTTCTTCAAATAAATTTTCTGATCCTTACTGTTCATCTTGTCCTTCTGGCAGCCATATTATATGTATGTTATTTAGTTTTGCATTGTCCCAAAGCTCCCTTACGCTCTCCTCCTGCTTTTTAATTTTTTTCTCTAGTTGCTGCTTAGATTGGGCTTGTTTTTGTACTTTATCTTCTAATTTACTGATTCAGTCTTATGCTTCTTGCAGTCTACTGTTGAAGCCTTCCATTGTGTTTTTGATTGTAGCTAAATCATTTTTCATTTCTTCTTTATTTTTGTACAGGTTGTTGATTTTTCTCATCCATCCAGTATATGAACTGTATGACCATTACTCTGAATTCTTTTTCTGTCATGTTGCATGCTTCCATTTCACTTATTTTTTTTTTCTTGGCAATCCTTCCTTTCCTTTTCTCTGGGGGTTGTTTTGTTGTCTCTTCATTCTGACTATTACCAGAGGGTTCAAATATCAAGTTGAGGGAGCCTGGGCTTTGTACAGTAAGAGTTTTTCACCCCATCAAGTATCACTGAAGAGCTCTGACACCATGACATGTGGCTGCAATGGGGTGGTAGGAACCTCGTTCTCCCCAGGTTAGAGTCACAGGCGCTTAGTGTGGTCTCATGTGTGCACCTAGAATCTGGGGCCCTGCCTGTGTCATGTTGAAACAGAGAACTTGCTGAGGTGTGCCAAAAATCAAAGTCCCCTAGTGCATGTCAGAAGTCAGATGCTCTCTGTGTCCTCACTGAGAATTGAGTATCAGAGTCTTTGTTTCTTGGTGCTACCTCGTACCAAGAATCAGGATCCCTGTGTGCACATACGCCAAGAAACTGGAATCACTGGAAATCAGGGATCCCCGATGCATGCAATGAGAAACAGAGTCTAGTCATTGGTGCTCATTGCTGCCTCCTGTATGGAGATTCAGAGTCCCCGATTTGTTTGGGAGACTGTGTTGCACAATTGCACTGTGTTGGCAGGAGATCCACTCTTGTCCTGTGGAAAACAACCTCTGTGTGCACTTGCCCTGAATCAAAGTCATTTGGCACTGTTGCTCAGTGTGGGTGTGGGTCTGGTCCTTCAGGTGTGCACTGCAGGAAACAAACTCCCCATGTCCATGCATCCAGACTCAAATTCAGTGCTGCCCCCTTGTGTGTGCACGAGGTCTGGTTTTGGGGAACAAACTCCTCGGGTTTGCACCCCCAGGCTCAAATTCAGCACTGTCTCCCTGGGTGGGTGCAGGATTTGGTCGTGGAAAACAATCTCCCCGAGGTTGTGTACCTTGGCTCAAATTCAGCACAGCCTCCCTGCCTGGGCATGGAGCCTGGGTGAGGAAAACAAACTCTGGGTTCGCATGTCCAGGTTCAAATTCAGCGCAGCCTCTCTACTAGGGTGCAGGGTCTGGTCATGGGAAACAGACTCCCCAGATTTGCACCTCCAGGCTCACATTCAATGCTGTCTCCCTGAGTGAGTGTAGGATCTGGTTGTGGAAAACAATCTCCCCCAGGTCACGCACCTATGCTCAAATTCAGCATAGCCTTCCTCCCTGGGCACGGAGCCTAGTTGTGGAAAACAAATTCCCCTAGTTTGCGCATCCAGGTTCAAATTCAGCACTGTCTCTCTGCCCTGTGTGGGCACAGGATCTGGTAGTAGAAAACAGTCACCCCAAAGATGCATGCCGAGGGTCAAATTCAGCAAGGTCTCCCTGCCTAGGCGTGGAACCTAGAATTCCCCTAGTTCACACATCCAGGCTCAAATTCAGCACAGTTTCCCTGCCCTGCATGGGCACAGGATCTGGTCGCAGCAAATAATCTCCCCAAAGATGTGCACTTAGTGTCAAATTCAGCAGTCTCCCTGCCTTGGTGTGGAGCCTGCTTGCAAGAAACAAACTTCCCATGTCCAACACCAAGGCTTAAAGTCAGGCAGAGCTGCCACTGCTGTATGTGTGGAGAAAGCCCTATTGTGCAACCAGGGTCTGACAGTTCCTATCCGCTGCCTTGGGGTTGGTGGGGAGGAGGATTGGCTTTGTGACTCACACAAATCTGCACTCGGGGTGCCTGGAGTCTTGGTGTCTACAGCTGTGGTCGTAGGTCTTCTACCCGAGCAGCTGTAGGGTCCCATTTTGCTACCAAGACCAGACTGGGTGTTGGCGAGACTAAGATCCTACTCTCAAGCAGTTCTGGTTTTCAAGATGGCATGGTCTCTGTGCCGCCAGTGTTCTCCCCAGAACGTTTGCAGCTGGCAGCAGGGTTTTTGACATCTGAGACTTCCCAGATTGGCAGCCTTTTGGAGGACCTGCAGGGTCTAACTGTCCCTATTTCACTCTCACACACACCCACTCAGGTCCACACACTGCTCTATCGCTCCCTCACTCTCTCACACACTCTCCCTCCCTACCTTCCTGCCAGTCACCATCTTTTCCCTCAGCACTTCTGACTTTAATTGTGGGATGCCCAGTAGAGGAGAAAAGAGATGCATTATTTTCTTTAGGGTTTTACTTTATGCATTGGTTAGAGCTCACCCAGGTTCTCTGAGACTCGGGGAGCAGAGCAGCATTCTGTTTCCTAGCAAATGTGGTAAGTAGTGTTTTGCTAAGAACTCCCCTCCTCCAACCTTTGGCAGTGAAAATGTCTTTTTGTGGAAATAAGTACATGCTAGTATATTTCTAGAAGAGCAATAGAAGCTGATAGGAAAGCATCCTTCCTTTATACAACATAGACACTTTAATTTACCTGAAATCAGCAAGTTGATTATATCAAATGAAATCAGTTAATTGGCAAAAAATGAAAACTATTTTTTTATATTTTATAGGCCTAAACAATTATCTTATTGACTACATATTGCCCTCCTCCGCTCCACCCTCCGTTTTCATTTGCTTTTGGACTTATGAGTGGTATTTACTACATTGAAAAAGGTATAGATAACATCTCTTTGTCAGGTTAATTTTTGTAACTAAATTTTACATGCCAAAGTGTGTGTGTTTTAATTGGAAGACTGGGGTACTATATTCCATTTGCTATGGATAATCTGAGAGCTTTCTTTCATTTTGGGTTCTTGGTTTTCATTTTCTTTTTTCTCCAATGGATGGTATTGCATACAGTTCATGTGTTTAGACATGGGTCACCATGTTTGATAAAATTTCAGGTTTATTTTCTCATTAAAGAAACCAGCTAAATATTCTAAAAGTCACAAAGCTTTGACAGAATGATCAATGCCAGGACAGCTGGTCTCCTCTATATTTCCTTTCTGACAGCACCTTTCTTCCTGTAATTCCCATGCAGGGCCTTGTGTGTGTGTGTGTGTATGGTCTGTTTTATTTTAGAGAGGGAGGGAGAAAAAAATTGATTTCCTTCTGCATTCACCTGACTGGGAATGGAACCCGCCAACTTTTGGAGTAACTGATGGACACTCCAACCAATTGAGCCACACCAGCCAGGGCTCTTTTTGATTTTGAAACTTAATGGCTAGTGAAGTCACAATGGGAAGATTGTGTCTTTAGAAGCAGCTGAAGTGCAAAATAATATTTTTCAAGGCACTGATTGAAAGAATGCTAAGCTTTCTGGGGGCTGGGTATGGAATTTCCTAGATGATCCTCAAGCTCTTTGGGGGAAGGTGCTATTTTAATGGATAAATAAGTCTACCCACTTAAAAAAAACAGTTATATTATTTCTTTAAAAAGCTGTTTCTATGTCTACCCTCTCCAGTTAAAAATCTCTTATTTTATAGATGTGGCTTTAATTTGAAGCAATATGGTATTCTCTCCCCCGCCCCTTCTCCCCCCATTATAACTAAACAAACTCTGTAAGAATTAGCTTTGAGTTATTCCATCTGTGGACTTTTAATTTTGTCATAAAAACACAGAAGCCTGGCAGGGAACTCTTTCCAACTGGCTACATGTATCATCTTGTCTGAAAGCTGGTTGAGTAAGTATGGCATTTAAAATGAAATAAAAAAAATTCTTTTATGGAACTAGTTCACACAAAGTGTTTGCCCACTTCTTTGACCATCTGTTTATGTTGACAACCACCGCCCCGCATTGTGCCAAAGTGCCCTTGGCTATTAAAAACAGTGTTTTGTGTGTGAGTGGTGTGTGTGTCCTCACACATGCGTGTGTTTTTGGGGTGCTGTTTTCCTGAGAAGTGTCTTGTTAAAGGTTTTATATGATCCATGTGGAGATATTTCAGGTCAGTTGCTGTTCAGGAAAAAGCGTACTAAAAATGTTACAAGCCCACTCATTTTAAAAGAAGCTCTCTTTCTGCTGCCTCCCCACTTGCCCAGGTATTGAGATTTCTTTTAAAAGACTCTGAATATATTATCAAATACCTGTTGCGTTTGGTTAGCGTGTTAATGATATGTGTTAACCATAAATCCAAATAGCAATCTAAACATTTCTGAGTACCAAAGTTTTGGAATGACTCAGGAATTCTAAGCTGTTGGCAAGATGCTTTCTGCTAACAGGAATATCTGAGTTAATTCACAGATGACAGGGAACCCTTCTTTTCCATTTAACAGTGTAAATAAAGCCTCAGGGAGCAAGATGGCCTCCTTGCGGATGAAGAACTGTGGACTCAGGGATTTACCACTCTGGCATCATTACTGGTTTTCGTGTTTTGTACAGATATTTATTAAAGGTTTTTAAAAAACTGTGTACTTAAAGGCAATTAATAGATAATACTGTTTTAGGTACCAAGAAAAAAAAAGCGGCCTTTCTCAGTTGTATCAAAATTGTAATTCTAACGGGTAAGGAGGAGACATGTATGAGAAGAAAGACAATACAGCTCTCAGAGGGACTTTTGTCAAGTGCAGATAAAAGGTTTATAGGCATTCCAAGGATGGAGAGGAGAAATCTTGGTGAGCTGCTGAGTGCCACTGGCAACTCAGCTTCTGTCCTGTAAGGGGTGCACCTCTTCCCTCAAAGTCCCTAAATGATCTGCAGTGTAACTGGGACAATGAAGTCTCCTCACTTCCTTGGAGGATTAGAATGCATGACCAGGGGAGCATACTGAAAGCAGTGATAGTTATGTAGCTGAGGGGCACAAAGCAGGCTTAGACACAAGTTAAAAGTATGGTTTGGAGACCAGTCTGAGAAGCTGTCACAGAGCCCTTTTGAGTGAGGTTTCAGGGGGAGCCTTTGTCTGGCTCTAATCTGTAATCCTTATTGTTATTATTACATTTTAATCCTCAAAGATGAAGAGATGGTGATTTTTTTTTCTATCTGGTTTGTCAGTTTTTCAAATAGGTTTTCTCTTTTTCTCAAATAATGTTCCATGTTTTACCATCAGTGACCAGAGAATTCTTTCTCAAAGCCCAGGTCGGGCGGAATAACAGATATCATTGGTGACAGCTGTAAAGTGAGGCTAATGCGTGTCCCAGAGAGGATGTACGCTGCCAGGCTCATCCATCCAGCGGAATTTGCATTGCGAGTGCAAATAGTTGCACTTCATGGCCCACTGCTGCCCAAGGCTGGAGTCATTTATTTAATAACTCAGTTCACAGGCATTTCAGTGTAACTGCAGCATTTTCTATTATTCCAGACAAATAAGAAATAAATAAATGCTGCATGGAGAAAAGTAATATTTTTGTTCTTCTCATTGACTGCGGCTGTTTAAATGCTGAGCATAACAGTTACTTCTGAGGTGCAAAACCTTAACAATTTCTATTAAGTATAGACTCTCTCTCTTCCCAGCTGTGTCATTTGATGGCATGCAGTTTTTCTTTGTGTTTATTGGGAAGGATTTTTAAGAGATGTTGTTATTTTTTTTCCTTAACCTCCAGTATTTAAAGTGCAGACCATTTATGCATTTCAGCAAATTAAACTTGCTTCTTATAGTGGATTCTTAGGAATATTTGTGAGAAAATGCAATAACAATAACAACAAAACAGTGTTAAGTACAAATTATGTTTTATTTATAATAAAGTTTCTCCATCTGTGTTCATCTACAATTAGTCTAGGTATTCCACCTTATTTGAGTATGACAAAGTTGTCATTGAAACAGAAAGCTACAATAAAACATAGAAAATGAATTATCTTTAAGTGGAGGCAAAAAAAAAAACAGTGTTAAAATAGCAATAAAAGTCACAAACTTCTTTTTAAATACATAGTCAACTGTTAATGGTGAAAATTTTTACCGTTTGGAGATGTAGTAAATGTGGTGAAAACGTAACCTATTATTGTTCATATGATTCATCGCTAGTCATCTTTTATTTTGTGTAGTACATTTTCAAGATGTATTTAATGAATGAATGAATTGATGTTATATGCCTTTTTGATGAAATTACACTGATGAAAATAAGCAAAAGAAAAGTCTGGATTTGAGAAATGAGAGTTAGAGAGTAACCATAAACATCAGTCAAGATAATCGAGCCCTTTGTTTTTTGTTTGTTTGTTTTCTAAATAAGGATATTTTCTTCCAAAGAGGGAATTTTGAGTATTTAAGAGCAAGTCAAAATTGGAAAAGTGCAATGAAAGCTATAATCGGTGAAAGTAAAATATTTTAGCCACAGGCTTTCTCTCTCAACCACAAACTTTTGCAACTGTTTAATTATACCTTAGTTATAAAATGTGTAGTTCTATGCCTGGCTTTCCTGTTGTTTGTATTCAAATTTCCTTCTAAAATGAAAACTCTTTCAGGAGGTCTGTGTCATCTTGATCCTTGTAGTTTTGCTTTTGTGGTAGCTCGGTAATTATTATATAAGTGAAAGCTTGTTTTCACATGGCCTTTCATAGCATCACCTGCTGTAGGCATACCTTGATCTTGCAGGTTAAGCAAGGGAGCTAGACCTGCAAACAAATAATGGCAGTGCCATAGGCGTGGATTTGGATGTGAAAGTGTGGTAGAAACTGGTTATAAGTCTGCCTGAAGAAATTTGAGAAGCTTCACTGGAGAAATAAAAAACTGACATGAGCTAAAAAACGTATATAGTTGAGTCCAGTTATAGAGATTGAGAGGGGATAAGATCACATATACACAAATGGTAGTGAGAGCATGCATATAGGAAGCTGCCAGGGTTCTTGTTCCAGCATTAAGAAGGGTTTAGCAATCTGGAGAAAGGCTGTGTGTAACTTAATAGTCCAGAGATGAAAGATAATTTTTAAAGGTATTGGGGGTCAGAGGATCCTAGTTAGAGAAACTAAGTTCTCCTTGTCTCAGGACCACTTGCTTTTTATTAACACAACTGAAGGCCCAGTGCACAAAATTTGTGCACAGGGGGGTGTGTGTCCCTCAGCCCAGCCTACACGCTTTCCAATATGAGACCCCTTAAGGGATGTCTGACTGCAGGTTTAGGCCCAATCTGGTAGGATTTGGATCTAATGGGCAGTTGGACATCACTCTAACAATCCAGGACTGCTGGCTCCCAACTGCTCACCTGCCTGCCTTCCTGATTTCCCCTAACCACTTCTGCCTGCCAACCTGATCACCCCCTAACCACTTTACTGCTAGCCTGTATGCCCCTTTAGACCTGAGTCCCCCCAAATGTCCTTCCCTTCAGGCCCCATCACCTCTAACCTCCCTCCTCTGCTGGCCTGTTCTCCCCCAACTGCCCTCCCCTGCTGGCCATCTTGTGTCCTCATGGGGGCATTCATCTTTGATCACCTGGGGGCAGCCATCTGTGTATTGGAATGAAGGTCAGTTTGCATATTATTCTTTTATTAGATAGGATAGAGGCCTGGAGCATGGATGAGAGCTGGCTGGTTTGGCCTGAAGCATGTCCTGGATCAGGGTGAGGGTTCCCTTGGGGCGTGGGGTGGCCTGGGCGAGGGGCCTGTGGTGGTTTGCAGACTGGCCACATCCCCAGTGACCCAAGCAGAGGCCCTGGTATCTGGGATTTATTTATCTTCTATAATTTAATCTTTGTAGCCTGGAGCAGAGCCAAGCCTCCTGCTTGCTCTGTGGCCACAGCCATTTTTTGTGGGGGATTTATTTATCTTCTATAATTGAAAATTTGTAGCCTTAAGCAGAGGCCAAGACAGGCCAGGGCAAACAGAAAGCTTGGCTTTTTTTCATTGTCGGGGAAAACCAAGCCTTCTGCTCTCTTCCTGGCCTTAGCCCTCTTGGTTGGATTAATTTGCATACTCACTCCTGTTTGGCTGGTGGGAGTGGCTTGTGGGTGTAGCAGAGGTATTGTCAATTTGCATATTACTACCTTAATAGATAGGATTTATCCTAAGGCAAGGAGATATACACTTCAAAGGGTAAGGTTTCATACAAAATCCATTGTCAGGTTGGGGAATTGCCTTTGGCTGTTCAGGTGTTTGGCCAACAAGAGGCAATAACATGTGGACTGAGATATCCTGAGCTGTCTGGCAGTAAATAATCAATTTAATGCATCCTTTTCAGTTTTGGGGAAATGCCTTTAGCCATTCCAAACAAGCAATAGCATATGTGACTCAGCCCTTGTTGAGTTCCCAAGTTCCATCAACCTTTCAATGAAACACTTGCAATTATGACATGCTGGGACTGGCTTCTGGCAGGAAGCTTCTGTGTGGCTTGATGAGGAAGTAGTGGGAAGAACACCTGGAAAGATATTCAGAGGCAGGAGGAAAATGAAGGGTCTTTCATATCAGCCTGCCTTCCTCTTAATAGATGATAGAAAACATGGAGGATCTTGTTGACATAAGAAATGTCCAAACCTGCAGATAATTTTTATAAGAGTTTATTTGAGCAAACTGACAACATGCTGGGGTACAAGATCTCAAATGCTCCCCAGAATAATAGTTTTACAGCTTCTTTTATTCTTTTGAAATTAAGGAACATTACGTGGTTGCTGTTTTCACTATTTAAAAAGCCACATTACCACTCCCCTCCCTCCCTATTTTCCTTTCCTAAACAAAATATTGGCACTGATTTCCTTGTATAAAGGGTCTGTTTCTAATGATCCCAAAGTTAAGCAGTATTTGTTGAAAGGCAAGAGTTAATGGAATGGGGATGTTTGAGAATAAATAATCAATGGAAGAAGGACTTTATGAATTGAGAGAGGAATGATGGTGGTATAGGAGTCTTGAGAGTGGTACTATAAGTGGGAAGAGAAATGTGTGAAAAATGTACAGAGAATTATAAAAGGTTTCAAATGAGCTGGATGTTATAATTGACATTGAGTAGCAAAAGGACAATTAACTTATGTATGAAGCACACCAACATATTTAATAAACATACTTAAACACAAAGTACCAATTGCTCTGTTGATATTACTGGTATTTCATAATTTGTGGGAAAGCCCAGTTTCAAATATAACAGAAAATTGAAAGTTACTCCTCTGTGAATTGTAAAACCAAAGAATGAAATTGAATGTGTTGGTGAGAGAAAAAAGTTTTTTGTTTTTTTTTTTTAATTGTTTTTACAAAGATGAGATATTTGAAACAAGTATTTTAAGTAAACGTTTCTATTTGGTCTGATATGTGAAATTATTTTTTAAAGCAATATTTGAAGAAACTTTCAAATGCAGCAATGAAATTTCAGATACCAAATGGGCTATGCCAATTTAAAAAATTCACCATAATTGTGCTTTCTTCCCCCTTTTTACATGCTAAAAGTGCAGATTAAACTGATAGTAATTTACCTTAATGGCACGATGACAAGAATCAGAGTAGCAATTCCTTCCTTCATTTAACATTTACTGATAACTTAATCACACAGTTGTAATTGCTGTGCCAAGCAATGAAGATAAACCAAAAAGACCCAATTCTTCCCCTAGAGAAGCTCACACCTCAGTAAAAGAAACATCATGTGAAGAAATAATTACATGAGTCAAGAACATTTTTCTGTATGATATGACATGGAAAGTTCAGTGTGGGTCCTTAAGGATGAATGGGAGTGTTTAACAGTGGCACATGTGCCAAGATGGGCAGAGTTGGACAGAGTGGGTGAAGAGAGGAATGAGGGATGAGGTTAGAGAGGGTTTAAAAGGCCTTAGGTGTCACATGTATCAATTGTTTTGCTGTTAGAAACAGAAAATCCTACCTTCTGGGTTTGGGCATATATGGAATTGGTTTTTCCCACATGCCTGTCAATCTGGATAAATACTACAAAGCCCCTGTTCCAAGGAAGCTTAGACAAAGAGAACCAGAGGAAGAAGAGTCCTATCTTATTTAAACACTTCTTCGGAAGATATGAGCGTCAATTGAAATAACACATTTCTTCATTGAAAATCTTTGCAATTTTGATTAGAGGTAAGATAATGTTAATCGACAATTAATTACCCTAGAACTTTGGACTCTGCTAAAACACCAAATATAAGAGAATAAATAAGAACCTATAGGATTGGACTCTTAAGAAGTATTTTCCCACAAAAAGTGGCTAAATGGGGCAAGTTGTCACCTCAGTGGGGTTGAATGCAATTTTGGGTGGATAGCAGATTTAATTCTCTAACTTTATTTATGTGGCTGACCTTAGTTTATATAATTCTGTTTTTATTTTATTATTTATTTTATTTTTTATTGTTTAAAATATTACATATATCAGTACATATATCTCCTTATTTTTTCTCCATTGACCTTCTCCCAGCCTCTCCTACCCCCTGTTGCATGCCCTCAACCCCCCCCCCCCCCCC